>VOMN01105799.1:0-10286 GCA_014899125.1 Orchestia grillus | reverse complement strand
TGGCGACGGCTGTGTGGCCCTCACACTGGTGTGGCGACGGCTGCCTGTTGTCAACGAATGCTTGCAAACTTCCCACCGGTGTTTACACGAAATCGTCAGCCACCGTAGGATCACTTTTAGTAGTCGCTGATCACAATCAGAAGTGTCACTTTACTTTCACATTTTAATTCTAAGGCTGTTATTTTACTGATTGAAAACCCGATGTACCATGCTCTGCGTGCGAACGAGATCGGAATAAAAGATTTTTCTTTCTTTCTTCTTTCTTTCTTTACTTCATTACCGCGTATCTGCGAGTGTAGAGTCCCAGTACTACCCAAAATTAAGTCTAAGTGCATCTTGTAGAATCATACTCAACACATTCGATGTTTCCGAAGATGAGCCGTGCCTTAAGGAGGTTAGTAGCAAAAAGGAAAGGGAAGAGAACCAAAAAAATGAACTCTAATGACGAAAAACCCCTCAAACTATCATTAAAACTTGCGCAGCGAAACGTCATTTGAGGGGATTTGTTTACCTGTACTAAGAAATGATAAGCCAAGCTTTTACCTGTACTATGTAATGATAAGCCATGTTTAGATTTTCCTTTACCTATTTATGTAACGATAAGCCAAGTTTTAACCTATACTATGTAACGATAAGCAAAGTTTAGATTTTCCTTCTACCTATTCTATGTAATAAGTCAAGTTTAGATTTTCCTTTTACCTATTCTATGTAATGATAAGCCAAGTCTTTACCTATACTATGTAATGGTGAGCAGAGTTTAGATTTTCCTTCAACTTATTCTATGTAATAAGTCAAGTTTAAATTTTTCTATTACCTATACTATGTAATGATAAGCCAAATTTAGATTTTCCTTGCAGGGCTCCGTGGCGTACTGGTAGCGTGATGGCCTCCTAACCAAGTGGACCTGGGTTCGAATTTCGGCTCAGGCGAGGCATTTTCACGTAACCAGAGAATACTTCCCTTGAATAAGGATGTTTAAACCACACATTCCTCACATCCCTCACCCCGCCAGTAGTTNGTCGAATTATAGCCTTTCTAATGAGTCGAATTATAGCCTTTCTAATGAGTCAAATTATAGCATTTCTAAGGAGTCAAATTATAGCCTTTCTAATGAGTCGAAATATAGCGTTTCTAATGAGTCGAATTATAGCCTTTTTAATGAGTCATCAAGCAAATTACCACGACCGAACGCTTTCTGGAACAGGGGAACATCAGTGTGATTCTGAGAACTTATTGTCTTATGGAAACTGAAAGAAATGTTGTTTTCTACAATTGCTTACAAGTCAAAATAAATGAATCAAAATGACTTTTTACCAATTAAAATTTAAGGCCAATTAACTTGCCAAGCTTTCAAAGCTTAACAAAAAAATTTCGTTTCATTAATTAAACAGAAAATTTACACGAACCTGTGAAGCAGTCTCATTGGGAGTTTATTGAAACACGTAAAAAAATACACTTGCAATCATTTGCACTTAATTCGCTCCTGATGAACACCAACCTCATCACTACAGACGTTGTCAGGTACTTCAATATTTATAAATTATAGAAATTAACCAGCGTTGGGGTCGCAAGAAGGGTAACCGCCTCGAAAGCAGTTCCCAAATTAACACCGACTCGAATAGAGCAGGCAGCTCCCGGCGGGTCGAAACATACCGAAACCGCGAGAATTAAGGTAAGAACGAAGAGCCTCATGGCGACGTATTTCTTGCGAGCTAAGAAGGCTTTACATTGGTGGCTGATGACGAAAGTCCTCACTCATATATTCCGTACCTTCGCTTGCGCCCCTTGACAACGCCTCTTCATCTGAACCTTCACTGCACACCTGCCCGCACCTGTCGCTCGCTGCAGCAGGCGAATTTCACGCGCGTGTGTCGTGATTTCAATGCCGGTATTATGAGCGATGCAAAATAAAAAGATGTGTTTACTTCTTTTCATGTTGAATAAGCCTTGAATAATTTCAGCATAGAATTACCCTTTAATAACATATCTCGAGCATTAGTTATCTTTTAAACAGCATAAGATACCTCAGGAATTCTCAAAATGAAGCTTTCTTTTTATTTTGCAATTCAAAGACGCATAACGCTCGCAAGAGTTTCATGAAATAGTTTGCGGTCGTATGCATGGAAAGTAGAGCAAGCTTAGAAGAACTACATGAAATCGTCTTCAGTCACACGAAAGAATGAATAAAGAACTACTCGTTACAACACAATCACGCAATAACAGTAGAGGCTAGAAATCTGTTAAGGAAAGGTTCTCAATTCGTCAGCTTCCCAATACGAAACTCGAGAGACTTCAGTTGCTCACCAGCGCGGACACATTTACATAGTGTTTTCTGATGGGAAAATTCTGATTACGAGTCTACATGAAGGAAAATAAAATGAAAAACTGGTTACCAATTTCAGCTCCATGGACTTCTGCTCAATCTGAACTAACAAAATCACATATTTATGGACCAACAATGGAGAGTAAGGGTCCGTAAAGCGAGACTAACATCCAAACTGTCGTAGAACTTTTGCGATAACTTCTGGGCACATCTGCGATAAGGCCCTTGCGTGAGAGGGCAGCGTGCATCACTGAACACCGAAAATGTTCATTTCTTCAATACATGAGAGCGCAACGTGCATCACTGAACAACGAAAATGTTCATTTATCTGACGCACAAACGAAAACGAAAAGTCCACTTCCACAAGCTAATACCCAGTAAGCTTCTTAGATTACACAGCGGAGTCCAAAAAAATGTACTCCCGTAATTCAACCACATCGAACAAAAACACTTCCACTCGCTGACCTCGCGCGGAAGCGTCTAGTATTATAGCTACAAAATTAGCCAAGGTAGGAGCTGCAAGCCGGCAGTCAGCGTGCGCGCGCGGATATTTTGTTTCGAACTTGTGGAATTACAAAGAGTGATTACAATTTTTTTGGACCTCTCGACACTGCGTACAAAAATGACGCCCAAATGACAGGACCGAAAAGCAAGCTTGTGCAGTCATCAGAAGATATTTGACAAGGACGTACGGGCTGCGTACAATAATGAGGTCCAAATGACAGGACCGAAACGCAAGCGTATGCAGTCATTAAAAGATATTTAACAGGGACATACGAGCTGCAAAACGCGGGTGTGGAGGCTGTTGTAGAGGCTTACCTTCACTTCAGGAGGAGATGTGAGGGAGTGTCCACAAGGCCTACAGAGGCTGGCTTTAGGCTCCCCAAAGTACCTCCTTGAACATGGTGTCAAAGCTGACTGTACAACTGTGTTTGAATTAGCACTTCACGGTCGAGCACATCTTGCACAACGATTTTTCACACTGGCACTTCATGAAACAGACCTTTGAGTACTGGTTTTCCACGTACTTGTATTTCAGCAGCACACACTTTATGGCCTGCACAAACGATCATTAAGTAAGAATGCAGAATTACGTACATCAAAAAAGCATGTCCAGGACTTGCCCAGCAGTGACGTTCACTACTCAAGAAATGGACTCATTAAAGACCATGCACACGATAGGGGAACAGTATGTAGTATCAGTTGAGAGAACATCGGTCCGTCTGAATTAAATTGACGTGTGTTGATCGACTCAATCGCCACACAAGTAGCAAGCTCGAGGGACGACGGTAGAGCGACCATACAAGTCTCTTCAGCAGTCAAATTATTAGGCATTTGTTCGTACGCTGCTCCCCAGTGTACGAAATGAGTAAAAAATACGAAGCAAAACCCACTTGGGCAAAAAGAAATAAAATTTTTTGGAAGAATTTAGCTCGCAAAACCAACCCTAATTTCCCTCAACTACTACACTCATTCTGGCACTGAAAAGAAAAATGCACATTCCACTACTCCAACCACCTTCAATTTCACGGTGGGAGCGTATCAGTAGCACATCACCGCTACACCCATGTAATTGAATCATATTGAGCACATTACAGAACAGCCTGGTACACTTCCGAACAAATTAATTCCTCTATCCTAATCAGCCTTTCATTGGCCATAACAAATGCACATAGCCTAGCACTGATCATTACAATTACATAGAATTACAACCAGCTTAGCTCTTAGCGCTGATCACAACAATAATATTACCCCACAACCACCTTAGCGCTGATCACCACAATCACATGACACCACAACCACATGACATCACAACCACCACACACCTCAGCTCAGGACCACATAGCCACACCAAATCCCGTGCACACCCAGACCGACTTGGGCCACAGCCCCGCCACTTGGACTCGGTCGAGCGGAAGCGTCTGGACAGAAATTGAAGCTCCCATCGGTCTCTGTAACTTTTTGTATAAAGGAAACACATTTCGCACGTTCGATTGAAATGCATCTGTCAACGGGTCAGGTGTGCGTGTGTGCCGTGCACCACAACCAGTCAGGTGTGTGTGTGTTGAGCACCACAACCAGTCAAGTGTGTGTGTGTTGAGCACCACAACCAGTCAAGTGTGTGTGTGTGTGCCGTGCACCACAACCAGTCAGGTGTGTGTGTGTGTGCCAGCGACTGAAGTATAGACACCAGCGAGACTAGGAAATACTTCAGATCCAGAAAATTCATTTAAATTTTCTACATTATGATATTTTGGTACGGGCACACACGACCCAGCACAGCAGCACGGCTCCCGACACAACGACCCTGCACAGCAGCACGGCTCCAGGCACACACGACCCTGCACAGCAGCACGGCTCCCGACACACACGACCCAGCACAGCAGCACGGCTCCCGACACACACGACCCTGCACAGCAGCACGGCTCTGTACCGACACTAACTCGTTTCTCAGAAGTAAATAATTGTTTCTGGATAGATATTCATCGAACGCTAATATTCAATTTGATTAAAAATATTAGTTATCCAATCGTAAAGGGGTCTGACGATATTCCCAAAGGAAATAAAGTGGGTCGGACGAGTTCAAAGAATAAAGTAAACCGCGGTGAAAGGAAGGTAAGGTTCTACGAGTTTACAAATTTATTAATGGTTTTTGAGATAAACTTTGCTTCTAAGCCAAGGACTTGGCGATTGTTGAAATAAATGTTACCATGTTCCCTAACTACATACAGATTACATTGATCAAAATCCAACTTACCAACTTCAACGAGAAAATCGATTTCGCACCAAAACTGTAGGTTAGTTCACGCGTCCAGTGCCATGTCTTTTTAAAAAGGCTTTTGTACATAATTCGTGTCGCACTTTAACTCTCGAGTTTCTCACGTACGTGAAACGTCTGAAGATAAAAATTCATTTCCATATAAAAATTCACTCTTGATGTGCTAGGAAAACAAACCGGCATAATTTCTGAGAATAATGACCTTACCACTGATAGTGCCTTGACATTTCTTACGACGATGCTGGTTTTCTGAGGGTAAAAACTAAGTCTATTCATTCGAAGCGCCATTCATAAATTTCAAAATTAATAGTTAAAACATTACGTGAAGAATTTTATAGAGAATTTTAGAAGCTCCGGCGGAAAAGTCAAGACTGGGAATAACCCACCGGTGAGTCGCATCTCAGGAAACGTGTGGACTTACTAATGCCGAATGAGAAATAATTCTGCCAGGTTAGGTATTGCTGTGTATGAGATAATTAAGCTTACAACGGATTTAAATTCACTTCCCTAGATCTGGTACAGAATGTGACGCATAAGGCCCGTGCTTTAGTTCATCCATTCATGTCTTTTCTTCAATCCAAACATTCATTCAAACACGCAAACACCAAACAACCACAAAGGTTAGTTTTCAGCGAGAAATGGGTTCCGGCACGAACGTTGTAATCTAAAAGACAGCTTCTGGAGGCGCTACCGGCCGTCCTCCAGCCATCACTGTCACAACTGATCAATTGTCACTCAGCGCTGTGACTCAGAGCTTGCTACTCTAATTATCCGCCAGAAACGACCATTCATTTACCCATCAGCACAAAAACAGACGAGCATTAGCAAGGGTGGTGAGAAGTACGAGACTGAGAGAATGTTCATGTTTCGTTTTCAAATTACTGTTGTGTTGTTCGTAGCACCTGTACCTTCTCCACGAAAAAAAGAGAGTCTACCGAGCTTCTGTTAGGTACGAGTCTCAAAAAAGAGGCTATAAGATTACGATAGTAAGCCGTCGCTCGAAGGTGAAGGAAGGCCTGTAAAGTGTTTGCAGTTGGCGTCCGCACTAAAGGGGTGCTCGCTCTAAATTCGCTATTATACCATTTGCCCTCTAGACGTTCTTCTCCTCACCTTCAGGGCGTTGGGACGTGCAATTGCATACCATAGTTTTAATATAAAAGCGACACATTTTTACACTGACAGTCTATGTGTGTTACGTGAGCCGCTACACCCCCGCATGCAAACAATGTCATCCAACGAGCAGATGACACACACAAGCACCGATCAATACGCGTAGCATACAGTACACAGTCAGCCACCCTCGACCGCCAGGCCACGACTGGCTTCAAGAGGCCGCCTGGTGGTGCGTAGAGCTCTGGGAGTTTTATATCGTAAGTTTGGCAACTTCAGGTTTCTCTATTTGGATCATAGAGAAATGACATGCAACTAATTCATGATGTGCGTAGCCAGGGTACCGGTGCATCATTTTTGTCTATACATTTTTGTCTATTTTTGTCTTCTATACGAGGAGGATTGATAATTTCATGGTTCAAATCCCCCTGGAGAAAATCCAAGTGTTTAATAACTTTCTATTTGTTCATGTTAAATAAGCCTTGAAAATTTTCAGCATAGAATTACCCTTTAATAACATATCTCGAGCAACAGTTATCTTTTAAACAGCATAAGATACCTCAGGAATTCTCAAAAACTACCTCTGCTCGAGTACCACAGCTTTATTACCATAGCATAGCTCTACGGTGTTCACACCAGACATTTAATTACTTTTCCGATAGTGTAAAATTACGTTAGAATCGACTTCAAGTCAGGATTTCTGATCACAAATTGCAGAGTAGAAGCTACAGAATAAAATTTATGTTCTAATATTTTTCTCAAATCAGACTTTGATGGAAAGGTCTGAAATACATGGTTCCAATGATATTGATACATATTATTATAATGATATCAACTGATGATACGCATTTCATTTTTTCTAAGGAATCTTATTTTTTCTTGATGCATTGGGTTCAGTGATACACATAGCGGCTACAGTCGCACTTGGCTTAGAGCGGTTCCACGGTTCCAGCAACCAATCGCATAATCTTCTTAGTCATAAAATCGCGCTCTATCTACTTCTTAATACAGAAATATTTTTTTCGCGTAGTTTTATTGTCATTATGGTTGACGCCGTTCTATGAAGGGGACGACTGTGGTGCGGTTGTTGCTGGGATCGACGTAACGTTCAATGCGAAGGACGGCTGATTACGTAGTCGAGAATTAGATCTAAGCCTTGACCTCTCTCGGTTTTGTACTCCACATGTGATGTCCTAACCTTTATTAATTCCAACACGCTTTACCGTTGGGTTTTAAATGCCTTGCAACTACTGGTGTGGTGGGAGATGTGAGGAATGTGTGGTTTGATCTTTTTTTCCAAGGGAAATACTCCGCAGTCACGTGAAAATGCCTCACTGAGCCGAGCGTCGAACCCAGGTCCTTTTCGGTTACGAGACCACCACGTTACCAGTACGCCACGGAGCCCAGGTAAAAAGCGGTACTTAATTACGGAGTCCATCTACCTGCAGCAAAAATATCCCGCGGCGAAAAAGTATTTGTTGTATGTTTGTACATGAAGGTTCGTTTATCGTAACCAAAATGATAAAGACCCAAAACTTCACTCGGAAACTTAGAGTAAGGGCTGACAGAAGTCGGGGCATAATAAATCCTCTCGTGATCACACTTCTTACAACACGTCAACTCACCTAGCATGATTATCTGTGAACCAAACTTTTTCAGAAAATTCTTAAGCTCTCAGGCTAGATCAGTCCATGCAATAATTGATCAACCACGAAAGGGTATGACTAGGAAAATCAGTTAGTCAATCAATATTTCCTCATACTTGAAATGTCAACAATCGATGTTGGGATGGGATACGAGTACACTTTCACTGTATTTTATTCCATACTTATAAATTCTTCACTACATCAACAACAACCAAGTAACACTTTTTACCTAACCCTGTAAGATAAATGACAGTCCTTGGCACTGAATT
Source organism: Orchestia grillus (assembly GCA_014899125.1). Lineage (NCBI taxonomy): Eukaryota > Metazoa > Arthropoda > Malacostraca > Amphipoda > Talitridae > Orchestia > Orchestia grillus. Next base: position 2,159 of record VOMN01105799.1, on the reverse strand, counting down.
TTTCCGTACTTCTCATAAACAACATTCGTTAATACTTCTCTGTCACAATCTTACGCAAAACAGGAAAAAATTGCTCGATCGGTTTTTCCGTCCGACTGTTTTCCCCGCATACTCACCCAACTTCACCCCTCGTCCCCCTCCCCCCCTCCCAACATGTGGTTGTGCGCATGCATGACGTCATACACCAGATGACATCCAAAACTTCTGCAGGAACTTTCAATCTGCTCATGGCAAACAGTTAGAAAAAGAACACAACGAATTTATTCTCAAAAATGTATTTTCAATGACATTACATTTTACGCTCTGCCATTTATAGGAAGTAAACGCCGCAAGTAGAATATATCATCAGAATTTATCAAAACCTTTCAGTTCGCAAGAGTGGCATCAATTTTAGAATTGAACAAATCAGTGCGTTGCATAGTCGAAGAAAATTCTTTTCATTGTATAAATTTTTAAATGTGAGTCAAATTGCTTCAACAAAGCACAAGTTCTTGCCTTTCCTTCTCAGTCAATTATACTCTTAATTTTAATGGCAAATAGTTCACTTGTTTTGTAGTGTAGTAAACGGAGTGACTGGACAACCGCAGTAGACGAGAAAAAATTTATTTTTATCTCGGATAAAAATGTAGACCCCGGTAAAAAAATGTATTCCTGTGGTAGCAATACGTAAATTTCAAGTATCGTTTTTCGGTCACAGCAGTTGGGCCGCCGAACCCGTACCTATTTGGATCGGTAGACCGACAAGGGTAGAAAGTTAGAGTTAGACGACAATTCCTAGGCAGGATCGGGTCCATGTTAACGTAGGGCGAAAAGAAAACCAGATTCAATTTCTAGGTTATAAGTTTTATTTTAATTTTAATACTAGTACGAAGCTGTGAACATCAAATTTAAAATATTGATGAGTGTTGCTCAGTGCTGCCCAGGCTCTTAAAAACAACAGAAGAGACTCCCTTTCTCGATGCAAGACACGCGGAAAAGGCGGTATGGAAGCCACCACTCCATGGCGGCACTGCGCGAATGAGACAACAAATTTAAAAAAAAATTCGAGCCACTAAATAAGGGAAATTTTAATAGTACCACACAGTTTTCAACAAATCAGGCAGTTTGAAAATAATAGATAAGCTTAAACACTCGAAAATATTTCAGGCAACGCTGAAATTTAATATCATATTTAATTAAAGGGTTCTTTTATCAAATCGTGAGCTTATACGGGCTTCATTATTTAGCGGATATAAGTACAGGGAACAAAACAATTCACTTCTATCACCACTCACTCTGCGCCCGAAAGATGGAGGACGTACCGGGAGTCAATGAAAACCCCGATCTCAAACACCGGGTAGAATCTGATGCCACTTTCCGGGTGCGCAGCCCCACAGCACCGTTAGGAGCTCCGGTCTGCTGCACTTTGGTTTATAATCCAATCATTGCGGGGAACCTTGGTTTGCTTAAGAAATTCATATTCCACGAAACCCACTTCTGGTCTTCCTGAAGTCTATACGAAAGATGTTGATGACCAAAGGAATGAAGAATAAATCTTAACGTCAGGTTGGAAGGCCTCTTCACGTTCCCCTGTAAAAAGTATGTAGTTGCTGGCAGAAGTGCACAGCCGAAATCTGAATGGTGCAGCCAAACACGTCCTCGGTGCTAACGTTTCTTCCGCCACCAGCTCTTACAACAGATCAGCTCTAGAAGTTAGCGTAGTAGCGTGTGAAGAAAATTATTTGAAAGGTTCTAGGGCAAAGTTTCCTCCTGTTGTTCTTAATTAAAGTATATATCCTATGGATAGACACAAAGCAAGTAACATTTTTAAGAGAATTTTCAAGTTATACTCTAATGAGCATCAAAACAATTTATTAAACATGATTACGAACATTTTTCTTGCTTATTAAATTTGTCATGAAGATGAGTGAGAAGAGAAATATTGAAATTAGTAAGATATTTTTAAGATTACTCTTCTCACTCACCTTCGTAATCATTGAACAGTTGTTACCTTCGGCTGTCCCTAAATTGAAACTGATAAAGGAATATTCCGTTTATGAATATGGAGTGATTTTTCTTGATACAGTACGTTTGTGCAATCATTCATAGTTTTTTGATGTTCGATATTGGCTGTTGGCTACAGTATGACGGGTAATGATACACACACAGGGAAATAGGTA
>VOMN01105797.1:0-18162 GCA_014899125.1 Orchestia grillus | reverse complement strand
AAATAGAAGTCGCCTAGTCATGACGTACCTCGGGTAGTGCCCGGCAGCAACATACCTGTAGTCCATGAATGCATTCGAAGAAGACTCGCCCTGCCGTCACCAGCTCAACGATCGCGCACTCTTTGCTTGAACTTTACGAGCTTGAAATGCCAGATGTCAATTATCACCTTAAGCTCTTCACTACGAGCAAACCTACAAAAATGTGTGTTGAAATACCAACGAGAAAGGTTATTCAACAGCTTGGAATTTTCTCATCTTTTGCTCTTTAGATTCAATTGATGTTAAGAACTTCATCTGTTTACTATGCAGCGGGAATTGTGCATGTCTCAAAATGCCGCAGAGTGAAAATAAAACGGGCCCATAATTTAATGATTCAAAAGGTTGAGTAAAATTGAATTATTATGCTCGATAAGATGTATGAATGTTCATTTCGATTGTAAATCTGAAACTACTTAATACAAGACATACTGTTACATTAAATTCCTTACTCCAATTAGAATGTGCGTTTGGTGATGTCGTCGAACTGCTACATAAATGACAAGAGTACTTCTCTCCCCTCAAACGCTACGTTTAAACATATGTTATTTATCGAATTTCAAAAAGTTTAAATCGCTAGCTCTCATGAATACAAAACACTGGGCGTTCTAAAAATGTACATGAGGCAAATGCATAAGTAAATTTTCTAATAGCTTGCTGTTAGAGTAGATAGTTATTTTGAACATTTTCAGTTATTCCAGTCTGAAGTTTTATGTTACGTATAAATAATTTTATGTTATATTTTATACCAAACACTATAAGAATTCTACAAAAACTAGTCGAACTAAGTGAGGTGAAACCGAATAGTAAATTCGGTATCAGTATTGCCTAGAATTTTTATCCTGGAAGGCTATGATTATAGAAATAGTTTCGAGATTTAATCCCTGGATAGTCTCCTTAATGAAAAGCAATAAATCAACCATTACTATTTCAAAATTGATGTATCACCACATCTAAGCATGGAAGCCCGACTGACTTGTGTGCTTAGGGTCTCGTCTGAATCCAAAGTGTTTAGAACCGTTTTACATCACGAACGAAAATGGTACGTGGGAATCCCCATATAGCTCCTCATAGCTCCTTCCCTAGGACGATACTAAGAGATGAAATTTTCGAAAAAGGATCCAAGGAACCAAGTCCGAATTATACAAGAATACGCGTGTGATGTTACTTTTCTCTCTTTTTTTGGGCCACATGGTCCTATAGTTTAATTTATCGTAAAACAGAACTTACTTCTTATTTGCAAAAAGGCTCTCTAGCAAAATCTACGCACATCCAGCCGGTTTTATAATTTTCATAACTTTTTCTACCTCAGAACTTGGAAAACATAAAGCGGGAGACGATACGCTATGTCAAGAAACTAAGATACAGTAGTTACGAGCCTTTGAAATTGATTGGATATCGTACTTCATTTTTAGCACAGGCAGCTGTGCTCTAGTCCAGACCTAAGCCTTAATTTAACTGGTTGAATACGCGTCGGAACCAAGACTCGATCGCGCTGTAGTGCTGTGGACTCGATTTGAATACCTGTGGTTTCCTATCGTGGCTTGGGAACTTCATTTAAATACATGTCGTCTCCTATGGTGGTTTGGGGACTTCATTTAAATACATGTCGTCTCCTATCGTGGTTTGGGAACTTCATTTAAATACGTGTCGTCTCCTATCGTGGTTCGGGGACTTCATTTAAATACATGTCGTCTCCTACTATGGTTTGCTGAGTTCATCAGTATTTTTAGTACAGTTGGGTTGACTATCAGTCACTTTTTGTTAGGTTATTGATCTTTTCAATACGCGTTGTCTCTTCAGCACGAGTTGTGGACGTCATTTCTTCAGAGTTATGCTGCGTCACGTCTGAGGGAATGGAGTATATTTTCAAGAAAAATACTCCACGAAAAATTACACTGACATTGTGGATCAAATTTTTGAAGCCTTATAAAATGTCAGTTATTAGAATCTTGTTAGTGGCAGAGCTAAAGTTTGTCGACTATTGAATGCACTCCTTGAAGTTGGTACGAAAAATATAGAAACTAAGATGTTTACAATTTCTAAAGGATCGGAAAAGTCACTTTTAACGAATTCTATTTCTCTGCAGTACTAAGTACAACTGAACATCTTTTGTTGCCTGTCAATGGCAGTCCTTGTCAACACGGCGTAGTAAAGGCAGTCCGTGTCAACATCAGTTACTAAAGGCCGTCCTTGTCCACGCGAGTTACTAAAGGCCATCCTTGTCCACGCGAGTTACTAAAGGCCGTCCTTGTCCACGCGAGTTACTAAAGGCCGTCCTTGTCCACGCGAGTTACTAAAGTCCGTCCTTGTCCACGCGAGTTACTAAAGGCCGTCCTTGTCTACGCGAGTTACTAAAGGCCATCCTGGTCCACGCGAGTTACTAAAGGTTAAGGGAAATTTTTGAGTGATTAATTTTTCCCCAGTATAGTCCCATGCGAGTCACGGATAATTTCTTCGCACTTCACCTATCTCGGATGTAAGGTAAAGGCTGTATGCCTGTGGCAAATGCACCTAAATAAAATATTTGACTAACCTGAAAATTTCGATCGTTAACGCGTTCCCCACGTATTGGCCCAGGGGTATGCCAATGAAAGAATTTATTCCACTGTTACGTAATGGTTCACTTGTGCTTCGACACTCGTATATTACTTGGTGTAAAGAGAACCTTCATTTTATAATATTAAAATGACTAAAACTATAAATGCGAGTAGAACGAGAGAGAATGTGCAAACATGAAGGAAGCATGTCTAAATTCGAAAATTCGAAAGTGTCTCCGAATTCAAACCTAACCTAACTATGGAGCAACCTAACTCAGGGAACGAGTACACACCCGCCCATGTATTCACCGACGTGTTAACTTTGACTTTGACGCGACTTTGTCCGTGTGAAACGACCTCATCTTTGAGCCCGAGACATCAGGTAGCGGCCCATATCTGCACATATCTGTCGCGAGTTTTATCAATCTTTATTTGTAGAGCGAACTGCCTCTCGCTACACTTGAAGCGAAGTGCTTCCCGGCGGCAGTAATTGCTTGGCGTTATGGGGCGGCGCTGATGAAGGGTTGGATTGTATAATTCGAGTGTTGCTTTTTTCTTGGGGTTGTGGTCGAGTGAAACTCAACGGTACGTGTTGGAATTTGTGCTTCATCTCTGGACTGGTCTCCTTCTCTTTTAATTTTTTTACAGCTGCCACTTCTTTTTCTTCTTTGTTTTGCGTCCATGTTTCTCCGGTGGTTTCCGCTGAGATCAACAAGTAAAGCTGTAAAATAGGTACATGAATGACGTTATTCTATGATATTCTGTGCTATTACGAGACGGGGCTCTACTTGAATACGGTGAACCTTCATTAAATTAAAAAATTTCTTCAAGCATGTCATAATGAAGTATTTCTTTCATGATAAACTCATTCCAGAAGTTTTCGGGGGTCCTCTCTGGCTGCTTGAAAACCACTCTGGCTGCTTGAAAACCTCTCTGGCGTTTTGAAAACCTTTATGGTATCTTGAAAGCCTCTCTGGCGTCTTGACAACCTCTCTGGGTACTTGAAAACCTTTATGGCGTCTTGAAAACCTCTCTGGCGTCTTGAAAATCTCTCTGGCGTCTTGAAAATTTCTCTGGTGTCTTGACAACCTCTCTGGGTGCTTGAAACCCTTTTTCGCTGCTCGCTAGCGTCTCTCGCCAGTCAAGACACCTAAGGTGCTCACAGAGAACTCATTTCACAGCCCGAGTCAAGTTCCACCCTCGACACCAGGCGCTGCAGCGTGACCTTGCCAAGGTCACAAAGGCCATAACAAAATAATGTATCCTGCTACCCTTCCTTCGTTGACGACTCCTTGGATATTCGTGTAATGAGATCAATACAAAAAAAAGAGTTTGGACTACTATTCAGCAGCAAAAAGTGTTTCGAAAGTTAGCCCTTCGTTGGCGGAGGAAGCTTTTCCAAATAAATCCCACAGATGGAGAACGAAAACGAGAATAATCCATTATTATTTTGGCCTGTTGCACGTGTAATGTCGGTCAGTTATAGAGCAAAAAATAGTACTCTACAAAAAGTGTAAACTGCGTTCTCATTTCGATTCTTCGACACAGGAGGAATACTTTGTTAAAGAAAAAGAACACTGTTACCAACACAATTGATATATAAAACGTGATGCAACATTAATGCATAGCGTACTTTATAATCGAAATTCACACCTAATTGTTTTTTGTACTGTAGGGAAAACAATAAATGCATTTGGGATGAAATTACAAAGAATGTAAATTATTCATGAAAAAACTACAGAAAAAATTAACACCATCATTGACATTTGTACTTTCTCAGTGAAACATGCTACACAACAATTTGAAATACTACACAGTACTTGGCGGTACAAGGGTGCAAGGGATCCAAAACTGCTGAACTAAGTTCCGCCGAGGGACTCCACAATACGAGAAAGAATAAAAATAAAAATAATTTATCGCCGTATAAACAGATGATAAATTGAGTTCTTCAACCCGTAACACGTTATAACGTTTCCCAATGCCAAGCAGTGAAGCGAGTTTCGAATGTGAAGAAAGAAAATCAGTTCAGAAATTTTCATAATTTTTTGTTACCTAACAAATTAATGAGTCATTCGTTCTGTACGAGTATGCCATGAAGTTTAATGTACATTTTCAGTTAATTTCCTTCAAAGTTGTCTTTTGAGATTAGTACAGTGCCTATTGTTAATGTTTTATGATATGAAATTTGATATTTCTAGTACGTTTTCGTTTAGCACCTGATATAATTGTTCGAATATTTATTTCCTTTGTTCAGTCTTAGCTGAGGCTTGCGATGTCGACCTCCCCTGACTTCCCAGAAAGGATCTTTCAGGCGAGTTCGACCACAGTTCCGAGCAGAAATTATGATCACATTCCTGTAGACGGTCCTCGGCTTGCTCAACCTTCTGCCGTGCCACATCGTAGCAGGCCATTGACTGGGTATGTGTTGCGACAAGAGCTGAGCAGCTTAACTTCTTCGAGAGGAGCGATTGGATTTTCTCATCTTCACGTCCTTGTTAATGTTTCTCAAAAAAGAAAATGCTGGACGCCTTCTTATGAAAACTTTTACCATTTTCTGCATGCAAGCATGATTTTTATGGCGAATTAGAAAACAAGGTTTTCATAACTCAAAATTTCATAATTCCTGTCAGAACACGAGCATACATGTTCAGAATAATTCGTGGCTGTCGGAGTACGAGCATATATGGTCGGGCGTAACTTATATGAACATTGCCATTTAGTTTTCACTCAGAAATGCCAGCCAAGGACGCAGTAAATTTATGAACTGGTGAGCTCTCAGTGGCATGGCTGTGGCTCCTCGTCGAAGGCCACCAGCGAATCTCGCGCAGTCTACGACTGTCGCACCACACCTCGATGTTGAAGTAGGTAGGCGCTCAGAACCGTTGTGAAGAATTTCTTTATCATTCATTGTTCACTTTTGATAGATGACATGGCATTCTTTTCAAAAATTCCTAGACTGTATCAAAACTTTCAGCTGCTGGAGCATGTGTCGAGATTTTTTACATAAGCTTTTGACGAGAGCAAGGCGGATAAAGGACGCGAACACGCCTTCATATTCTCCAAAGGAGTTTCTGAGTTTTTTGCGTAGATAAGAATGTGAGGCAACGCTATTTTAACATTGCAATCGAGCCAAAATGGGTAGGCCGGAAGTGAGCCAAACGCACGTAAACGTGTCTTGCTTGCACGTAAAAAGCTGCAACTTCACTGAGTGATGTAATACTGTTACCTCTTCACGGTCCCATAGAGCTACGCTTACATCCTATTTTGTTTCGCACTGTGGTTCACCGAAAAAGGTAATCGCCGTACCTTGATTGGCTCTCCTGAAAATGTGAACATATATTTCATATTCATCTTCAATTGACTGCCTCTGTATATTTTGTGAAAAACTTGTGAAACAAATTTGAGTTTTCTAATCGCTTCATCGAGTAGTTCTTTTTCTGACGCGCTCATTGTATAGCCTCGAAATGAGCATTAGAAAGTCAATGATCTACACCCTTCTGAATTATACGATGACTGTGGCTTTTCCTAGTAAGAAACATTTCCAACTTTTTCTGTTCACGGTAACTGATTGCTTTTACGTAGCAAATCTTCTCACATACAAAGAATCCTTCAGACGCATACCCTGCATACACAATTGGATGCATTCCGTCTTTTCCTTGACTATTGATTGTGGCACGACTAAGAAATGCACTGGGTTTCAGAATAGCATTTCTTCGGACGCCGAGCTGAGGTGCATTGCTCGTCCCAGACGAAACCTGTAGCGCGATGCACGGCCTGCGGCGGTCAAAAGTTCACGGTCACTTCTACGGAGCTTTTCTCTTCGTGAAAGTTACCTCCCAATTTTTGACGTGCTGATTTTTTCCTCAGAAAACAGGTCCCAAGAATGCTGAATTTTTCATGAAATTTACGCACGGCTGGGTAAATTTTTGTAATAGTAAGTACTGTTTTGATATAGAAACTAGGCAACACATTTTGTTTCTTACTAAAAATAAAATAATTTTTACGGGAATATTCGTTTTATTTTGCCCAGGCAACATACACGGTGAATAACTCGTCGTATTGATACCTGTAGCTTCTCTCCCGCTGCCGTAGGTAACGGCATTCTGAGCCAACGACATTTCACTTCCTTTTTGCATCGCTCCGAGTAGTCGAGGAAGCTAGCGAATTGGGTGAGAGTACTAGCAAGTTCAGGCCCGTTATGGGCCATGCACGTACGTACGCACGTCTAGGAAGACAACTTTTCGGACGTGGCATGGGCTGTCTCTGTTTCCTGGTTCAGCTGTCCAGTTTTAGGTGTCATGAANACTTACCTGGGAGTGCCTGGACTTACCTGGGAGTGCCTGGACTTACCTGGACTTACCTTGGAGTGCCTGGACTTACCTGGGAGTGCCTGGACTTACCTGGGAGTGTCTGGATGAGGTTTGTGTGATCTCTAAAACCATGAGGGCACCGCAGCAACGGTTTGGATGCCCAGGAAGGGGTCCAGGGGTATAGAAACGCCACTTCAATGTTCAAAGTTGCTTTATTTTAAAAATGTTACAGCCAAATAAGGTCGTATAACAAAATTTTTCTTCGAAGGAGGAACCTCATTATTTAAAGAAAGGTATTCAACTCACACTCTCATAGTTGAACAGTTCCTGTCATGTTTTATTCTATGCATACACATCAGCTTCCATTTCTTGTCCTGCCAATCGCCGTTATGTGGCACTGCTGCTTTTTATGCTTAAACAACTATTACATTTGTTTAATAAGCGGGAAAGAGAGCTCATTTCCGTAGCTTTTTTTTAATAATGTTATTAACAGAAGTTCAACCTTAGCCGTGTGTTAAAATAATTAGAATTCAAAATGACTTTTGAATTACCTAAAGCAGCATATGTTTAACTCATAAATTAAACGTATGGAACACATCTTACGGTTATTATTTGTACGAGGTTCCTAAACGGTTGCTAAAAAAATTGAATCATTTCCGATGCAATTAGTTTCACGGGCTTGACTCCTCATCAGGCAATGCTTTCATTAAAGCAAAAATGCACCAGAACCAAAATACCAAAATAGTATGGGTCAGAAACATAGGAAACTGCTGAAATCTCGATTTTTATCCATGAAAGTGCTTTTCGAGGAAGTAGAGAGTGTCTCGCAAAATTAAACTGTCTATTATAAGCACCTGGACGCAGGACGCCTCAGTCGTCCTCAAGTGAGACGCAGTTTGGCGTCATGATTTCCTTGGTCTGTGTTTCTCAATGGCGCTACTCTGCGAAGGCCGCCATGCTCGCTCTGCTTCATCCCTTCACCCTTGGGTAACTGTGCCCGGGCAGCTAGCGGGCGTTGCCTGATAGAGCAGTCGCCGTTCTGGTAACGTACATCCTGATTTAAGGCTGTTATTTATGCAGCCGGACGTTTACGGGTTTCTTAGCAGAGAAGTCTTCCTACCCCTACTGGACAGCTGTGCTTGTAATTTGAATTTCCGAATTTACATCTATGAAATTTCTTGAGGTCTAATTTTCTCGCGCTAGTTACTCTAGTTGTACTGACGTGTGCCGATCCCCATTGCCATACTTCTGACCACTGAATATTTTTTCTAGATCGGAGATCTAATAAATCAAAATTGAATTATTTAAATGAGTTCAAGAGAAACAATTTGTCACGCTGTTATTTTATGTTTTATTTACAGCCCCGCCAAAGATAAATTAAGATTAATTAGATTGAAACCCTAGGTGGGAGTCGATCAGTGAGTTGAAAGGGGATTTTCCTTCATTTCATCACATGTACTAGGTGTGTTCTTACGTACTTGTAGGATTCCTTAGCTTTTTTCATCAGATTGTGCTGATTAAGTTCACTCTCACTGAAACTCGGGGTATAGGCAATCTCCTAAGATTACTGTAACTACTTATTTCTTATAAGTACACTAGTCACAAGAGTAACTCAATAACGTGAGAGTCTTAGATTCCTCGAGTTTTCACTTGGTTGATCGCAACAGCTATCAATAATGATAGCCCAATTGTTGTTTCCGATTCTGCTTCATTTTAAGCAACTTTTTGTTTCTGTACCCCCTGTACTTGTTAATGTTAATGCAGGTGCTATTTTAAGCTTTACCTATCGCTATTTGAAACGATTTCCAATAAAGTTTTATGAATTTTAAATAAAGATTAACCTAATTGGGTGAGAAAAGCGAAATAACCTTAGAGAGAAGCGTAGTCTGCAGCATGAAAGTACTACGCTGTTTAGTGTCTAGTTGAACACTTTCAATCCTTTATCTGCTAATAAGTCATGAAGATCACTGCTTTTTTCCTTAGGTACAGGGCGAGCAAGCGAGTTGTAGACACTTTTTGTAATATCGTTAAACAGCATATTAAATCGCATTTTTTTGTGATATATTGACTTGATTTTACCTCAGAATTACGCATAATGACTACATGTTTTTTTGGAACTCTATTTTTATGTATAGTAATTATGAACAAATTTAGCGAAGCTCTAGGAGAACTATACAAGACAGGAAAGAAACAAGCGGAAATTTTTAGCCTTCTTAAGCCAAATGTACTGATGAACCATTCTGAAAAAACTGCCACTCTACAAGAAAAGTGAAGCTCAACTACTGTTTGAACATGCAAAAGTAAAAAGATTGGGATTGACTCGAGCAAAGCTTCTTCCAAAACACTGAGTGATGACACTCAGCCTCCAGTGTTGTGGACTGACGAAAAAGTATTCACTGTGCAAGCAATCCACTACTACCAAAATGTCCATATTTGCGCAAAAGGTACGCAAAACATCCTTGTAAAAATGCGTCTGTCCATTCAGTGCCTAAAACGAGCCTCTGCAATGGTTCGATATGATGGAACTCCGACAGAGCAGAAAATTCCGCTCATATTCATCGAAGAAGGGGAAAAGATAAACCAGTTCTCAAATCTGACCTTATTGAAGAAACATTTCATACCTTGAATTCATACAACGTTTGGTAAATAAAAAATTACTCTTCAACAAGATGCATCCACCTCCCATTCGGCCAACCTTGTTCAAAATTGGTGTAGGGACAATACGGCTGGTTTCTGGTCCAAGGAGTTATTGCCTCTTGCTTCGACCAAATTTAAAATCCATGGACTTCAGCGTGTGGAGTGTTCTTAAGAGTAGAGCCTGTTCATGCAATCATCAAAATGTTGATGCTTTTAATGCAAAACTAACGCAATGCTGGGAAGATATCTCACCAGAAACTATCCGTGCAACATGTAGTTAGGTTACCGATAGGTTGAAACGTGTGGCTAGAGGTGGATATATTGAACATTGAGAAGTAAATGTAAACTGCATTGCATTGTTATTATTTTGGGTAGAAACGTTACCATCAACTGGGCAGTACTGATGAATTATTTCAACAAAGTGTTTTCCACATTTCGTGTGATCACCCTGGAGATGCACCCAACGTACAGCGTGAGATGCGAGATCTGCAGCTGGCTGATACGAGAATTTTTCGCCGAGGAATCGAGTCGCCTGGATATCATTAACAACGTATCGAATTTTAGAGAACTATATATATTGTAATCAATGTAACCTTTTCCATATCATTTCATTCCCAATTAGAGATTTGATACTGTCTCTGGTAATCTGGAACACACATTATACAGGATTTAGTCTGCAGTTATCCAAACATCTTTCATGTGAACGTGACGGTTTCCTTCTGCTAGATGGGTGATATAAGGAAAAGAAATTGTTTTATTCTCATAGTTTGTTCAATTATTTTCCGATGAAGTTCATTAAAGGTATAAGCGTTAGTAGACAATTTTTCCCAAATTTTGACGTATTTGTGAGTATAATTTCACCACGGTATTAGGATTTTATTTATTTCAAAACAATAACCACCTTGAAATATTGAATATTCGTATTCCACTTCAGTCCTAAAGCAATTGTTACTAACGTTTTACTACTGCAAGCTTCTTGTCGTGTGCATTCGTTTGTGCTGACGGAGGTCTTAATTAATTTTGAATTCTCCTTTGTTTAAGAAATTACACAGCTTTCATATTAAGTAGTACTCAAGTTTCGATGAAACTAGCGAAATACTCGAGTTATTCGTTGGATTGATAGGACTTCTTTCAGGTATGCATGAATTGCCGCTCACGTGAATACTATCTAGACTGAAATCCTGTTCTGCCGGTTCTACAGCCAAAGACGGCGACTTTTCCGCTGTAGATATTTTCCTTCCGACAAATCTTAGGCAACCGGTAGCGGGTAGGAGCCCGGGTACCTGAACTGTGTCACATCACTGCAAAGTGGCACAGAATAATTAATTACCACGGGTGCGTTCTCGATGAAAATTTACATAAACAAGCTTGTGTAAATGACTGTCGAAGATGTTCACCTGATCGTAAGCTTGTAAGCTTACTCCGGAAAATTGCCAAAATATTCGTTGAGCGACGATATTGTCCCCGCATTTCAAGGGCTTTGAGTTGGAAGCATATGCGGAGAACGGACGTCCGATGCTACTTTCCGAAAGACTTTCTTACGGTTGAGTAAATGGAATTCTTCGCATCCTTCATTACGAGTTGAATTGTCGCCTGTCCTGCACAAAACCAGCTAGGTGGCACGTTGAGTTGTTTTAAAAATGCTTGGCAAGGTTAACGATGGTTTTTGTCAACACCTTTTTTAATATTTATGAAGAAAGGAGTGAAGAAAATCATTGAAATTTATCCCAGGATTTCGAAGCGTTCAGAGCGAGCACGAGCTGTTGAATTTTACGTTTAGACCGACTTTTTATTTTCAGAAATAGTATCTGCATGACTTCTGTTGCCCTTGCGTAATGCTTGGGTAATTACTACTGCGGTTTCGAGATGGACGCTACGCATTTTCATCACATCCGGTCTTAGTTGGAGGCGGTTTAAAGCAGATTTCACGCCTGGAGCATGTGATATTAAAACAAAGAATCTTTTGGCATGATGAGCTGAAGTGCGGCGGACTGTCATTAGAGCACGAGTAGGAGCACCAGAGCGCAACGTATTAAGCGCCAAGATCGCGCTTCCTCAAGCCAGTGTGCATCGCGCATCCGTCCACTTCAGTTCCCTAACTCAGCACGCCTCCGCCGCGTCGTGCGTTACCGTGCGTTGCAGTGCCCTCCCACACGGCCGCTCCATTTGCTGGAGGGGCATCAAGACTTTGATTCAAGCTCCGGCAAACAAGGAACAGAGAGCAGTTCATAGTTACATAGAATTGAGTGAAGTTCAAATTTTGTGACTACTGACAGGTCTGTACGCTTCATTTTTGGGCGGATTGTGTTGATTAAGAGGCCACTCTGCGGTCGCTGCCATGGATAACCCTGCCTTCATCGAAGATAACTCTGACGCCTACGGCAAAGGCTCACATTTCCCTCTCGGTGAGTACAGTTCTTGTACTATGAATAATTTGCGGTACCGATCCGAATTAAATTATCTTTTCTTTTGGTATTTTTCAACGACAGTGAAGCTGCTGGGATTTTTCTACGAGTGAGCTGCAATGACTAGTTTTACTTCCGCCGTTTTCATTAAGACAAGAAATTTGCACTCGTAATTTTTATTATTTTTATGCATGGCTTACTCTACTTCCTCTCAATTTAAATTTAATCGGAATTAATAGTTTTTTAGGAAACGTCTCTTTGATTTCTTAATGCAAACTTTTGATAATAGTCTCCTTTAGATAAAGTCCGACACCAGAGGTTAAGCGCCTGTTCTGGACGTGACGTGAAAGTTGAAAATATCGATTTCTGCTCATCATGTTTTTTTAAGTAAAAATAAGGTTATGTTTCTGCACAAATACTGACTGTACGGTTTCTCCTGTGTGCTGTAATTTGCTTAGTTAGCAAGTCTTTTATACTTCAATTTCATGTCTGAAAATCCATTTTAAATGAAAACCTTCAATTATGTTCTATGTTTTGGTTTTACAATCGACTAAAATCAAATTAGAAACTTCATTGCAGAAAAGTTGCATGTATAATTCAAGTTCTATTTTAAGTAAGTTTGAGCGAATGAATTTTATTCTTCTGTGACTCATTATCTTACGCAGTATGTGTACTTGAAAATGTGTGAACTTGCAATGTTTTTTCCTCACGCACTGTTCGAAAGATCAGAGCCTTGAGTTATGTACGAAATATTATAACAAGCAAAACTCTGAATGTCATCCATCAAATTCAGGAATTACAAAGCATGCAACGTAAACGGTAAACGTGCTTCAAGAAATCGCTCGCGGTTCCGCCATCACTTCCCTCGAAATTTATCGAGCTGCTGTTCGGTGCGTGTAAGTTTCCTTAGCGTGTTTTATGATTCGTGTAGTTACACATCGTCACTTCCCATCGCTTGTGAGAAGAACTCGTGCCTTGCAGCCACACGTGTACCAGACCCAGCTTATAGAAGCTCTTGAAAGCGAGTAATCCCGAGGCGAAGTTCGATTTTGCGGTTGATCTCCAGTAATTCGGTGTTGTAAGGCTTGACAGGTGCGAGTCATAACTATACGGTCCAATGTGATTACTGTGGTCGAAGTTCTGCCAGGAAACTGAGCTGTCCTTAGCACGTCAGAAGCAACTAAAGAAGGTGACGGTTATGTCACTTACTTTAACACAATTGGAAATCAATAAAGCTATGAGATTCGAACTACAGAAAGTTATTGTATTGGTAAGCTATGGAAATCTGATGCAATGAAAGACGAAATTTTTAGTGTATTCAAGAGACCTGATGCACAATTAGCGATCGTTTTTATTCGCTTCACTTTTTCCTTTTCAGACATCAGATGAATAGGAAGAATTAAAATCGAGGCTCTTAATTTTCCTGCTTAAAACTTACTAAGAAATTAAAGTTGTCATTCAATTTGAAATTTAAAACCTAACAAACGAAATGAACAAACATATTTAAAACGTACTAATACGGGATGCTTAATTTGCTTAACTTCAAATATTTTATTCTGTGTAATGTTCTTTCTGAATGAATTCTTGCAGAGGAATCTCCTTACACAAAATGATTTTGAATGTAGTGAAATTTTGCTTGGCCGGAAAATTATTTTACAATGTTAAAGGTCTCGAGGTAAAAACCCTGCAGTAGAGCTGTGTTAGAATCGTAATTTACTGCCGAGGCAGTCGTTTGTCTCTCGTTAATAGAAAATATATCGTCTCACATAAAATTTCGATGGAAATTACCGCACTGCGAAAGGTTCTTCGTAGTTGATACTTCATCAAATTAACTGGCGTGTCGTAAAATGCTGCCCATGTGCTGGGGCCGCAAAATGATTTTCGGCGATGTTACGTTCATCAGTGAAGTCAAGGACTTCCTAATTCTGAAAAGCATCGTTTTACAGCACGTGCAACACCAGCTGTTGTTTCTTGCATCGGGGCTTGGAGGTCACTCTGAATGTGCATCAAAACGCCCGAAACACTTCCAGAGTGTTGGACTTAAACTTCCACCGTGTTGTATTTTTTCCATTATTGAATATCGCTCATGCTGGTTAGTTTTTGTCGGTGTTTCTGAAGAATTAGGCGGTAAAAAAAGCTGTTTCAGGAGATTGAATGTTTAATTCAAATGAAATCATTGATGTGAGAGGGTTTGCAACTATTTTATTTAAAAGACTCTGTAACCTAACGAAAAACCTATACGAGGGTCATGCTACGCAAGAAATAAAGAACTAAAAGTTTTTTCGGTGTGTTAACTTTTCGGTCATAGTCCTGGTGTGTAACGGACGCAACCTGAAGGTAAACTGCTTCATTAATAAATTTATTCTTTTCAGTTTTGCTTCCGGAATACTAAGATCTCTCCGTTCAGCTTCTGCTATGTGCGGATTGCGGTCGTGACTTGAATAGAAATACTGCGTGTACGGCGACGTGATAAATGTGCTTAGATGAGAAATTTGAGCTTTCTCGTTTATGATAGGCAACATCGTCATTATGCCTCAAATAAAATCTCAGGAGGTTTTATGTCCGTACGAAATATTATCATTAGAAGTCTACCGAAAAACTGAACTGCTGGTCATCATTGGAACTATTAAATTACTGTCGTCGTTCGAAATAGTCGCTATAAAAAATCAGAAAAGAATGAAATAAAAAGTATGACAATGCTGCTGCCAAGCCTTTTTTGTTTCGAGTCGAATTTTTGTAACCCACTAGAATTTTGGTCGGTGTTGAGATTAAGACTGCTCTGTGTCTCACGCGAAGATTGAAGCAATAATGAAATTGACGTTAGGCTGAGCAGAGTAGCGTGTCTCGTGCCAGATGCAGAGGCAATAACCATGGTAGGCACGGCGGCTTAAAACGTACTTCTAACCTGAAAAAATGCCCATTTTTGGTTCCCGTAGTTCTATTTTGAAATTCTATGTCTTCTTTCTACTGTTCTTTGCTTGCCATTTCAAATTGAGATTACAGACTTGATTCGTGCGCCTATCTCATACTGGGATTCTGAAATTTTAAAAAACCATATAGGTCACAATTTATCATTAATACTCCATTATTACGAACTAACACGAATTTTGAAACAAATATGGTCGGATTCTATTTAGATAGTTTCGTTTATATACATCTTTTGTTTTGTTCATAGAAGAACTGGCGTTTGAATTCTTTAAAAGATAAAAGATTTTTTACCTTTTCTAGTACTCATTCTAGTTTGGTTTCTTTAAACTTCAAGGATGGTTTATGTTCGTTTTTACCTTGATTAAGGCCCAATCGAGGTAGGCTTTCCTTGCTACTGCGGACTACTTGCAGCCTCTGGATTGCGCCTGTGCTACGTCAGGATCGCTGTCAACCAAGCATTGAGATCTCTGTGGCTTTAGTAGTTTATTCTTAACTTTATTACTACTCTTGATAAAGCCCAATAGGAGAGTCTACGTCTACGAGTTTTATCAACGTTCCAATCCTGTGATTTATGGTACAGTAGAATATTTGAGCTCCTGCTTGATGTACGGGATTAGATCTAACATTCGAGCTGGTGAATGCTACTCCAAATGGTCATACTATGTATTTGCGCCTTGTAAGTTGTAATTGTTTAACATGAAAAATGACATTGACAAACTTTGTGCCTAGTTGTATGAAAGTTGGATGCTTCCAAAACATAAAGCGCTCTCTTACGATTACTTTGCATTAATAATCTCATTGCGGATACTAGATCACTAATTCATAGACTATCCTCGCCTCTATAATGCATACCTCTCGGAGGACTCACTGCGTGACAATGTCTTATTGAGTTTTTAAACCTCGTATTTTAATAAAACTCAGATGTACGAGTATATTCGAATATATGTAACTGGATTTATAACAGTATCATTGAAAAAATTCTTCGCAAGTGACATAACTTTCTGTTTAATAGTTTCTTCGAAACGAAAGAGCGTCAGCTATTTTTCCTGGACCGGTTAGTCCCTTCTAAGAACTTTTTTTTGAGCTATTGAAGCGCGCACGTACAAGTCGGGTCGCCAAGTGCACCTCCTGGGTATCCGACAGGGCAGACAAAAATATTTTCCGCTTGGACACATCACAAATGCGGTATTATTTCTAGCTGAGTGGTTCATTCGTAACGATTTGTAACCTTATTTCTCAAGACAAGCAAATTTCTTAAAAACGCAAGAAGAAGCCATAGGGCTGGGTACACTTTGAGATACTTGTTCCAAATTGAGATTCGGCCTTTAAACACTTTTTTTAACTGTAGTTTATCAATCTGAAACTGGTTTAATGGTGTACAGGCTGAGGCCAATACTTATTTGAACCATAACATGTTGCACTTTTTGTAAGCCAACATTGACTAGCGAGTTTCAGAGAGAAGCTGCACTGACACAATCTTGCAACTGTACTAAGGACTCCCAATTGTCATCATAGATTTCGGTTGTCAAGTATTTCTATAATACGATGAGGTCATAGATGATCAACTTGTACATTATTTTGCATGAGAGCATTTTCTTTTTTCGTTCACTACCCTT
The DNA here is from genome assembly GCA_014899125.1 of Orchestia grillus. Classification (NCBI taxonomy): domain Eukaryota; kingdom Metazoa; phylum Arthropoda; class Malacostraca; order Amphipoda; family Talitridae; genus Orchestia; species Orchestia grillus. The sequence continues at coordinate 1,690 of VOMN01105797.1, read as the reverse complement.
AGCAATTTTAAAACTTTACATTTTTGTCGTTTCGAATGCACTTGAACGAATGACACGTAAGGAGAAAGTACAGTGTATATATTTTGAAATAAGATTTGGGCAGTAATGGAATATTTCCCGTGCTCCTGTGCCTTGACCATGCTGCGCTGCCAGTTCGTGCCACTCCATGCTGCACTGCTACTCTATGCTGCGCTGCCACTCCATGCTGCGCTGCCCCTCCATGCTGCACTGCTACTCTATGTTGTACTGCCACTCTATGCTGCGCTGGCACTCCATGCTGCACTGCTACTCTATGTTGTACTGCCACTCTATGCTGCGCTGCCACTCCATGCTGCGCTGGCACTCCATGCTGCGCTGCCACTCCATGCTGCGCTGCCACTCCGTGCTGCGCTGCCACTCCATACTTCTCCTTTTTTCATTAAAATTTATAACTGTTCACCCAAAAAAGTTTACCTGGGTGCATGCTGTGCGGTGAACATCATTTGTGTTCATCGCTTTACGGCTGTTACCTTCACACCTGTTAAACAGGTGTTCTGAAACTGATCAATTGAGATTCCCTGTTAGTTGAGAATCATCTACCATCATTCTAAAATGAAATTTCTGGGTTATTATACAGTCAGTAAAGTCGTAGAAAAAAGTAATTTTAAATAACACCATTTATGATAATCGACTGTGGGACATGTTAATTAAAGAGACGCACGTAAAATTCGTACCGAAGTAGCGCTGTCAAGAAAATTCCGGATAGAGTTTCCTCGTACCCTTCGGATGACTCCTCAGAATGACTCAGGCTATTTCTCGAGTTGCCTGCAGTCATCCTGCGATATAATTGGCTGGCCATTCTGGCCGCTGCTGGAGCGACCCCAGTGTTCGTTCCCAGAGTAGGTTGCTCTCTGATTCTCTAGTTACGTCTCGAAATTGTATGCCTCGGGTAGGGAATTTACCCAAAGAAGAAAAACTTGAACTCAGCCAGATGTTTAAAATCATTGAAGTGTAAACTTGCGCTGAATGAATATTCGATCAGAATCTTTTTCTTTGGAATGCCTCAATGAATGAAGAAATGCGCAGAGGCTTCGAGCTTTTTCGAAAATATTCAAACATGACTAGTCATCAGTAAAGTTAATTTGCTTGAAGAAAACAAACTAGGTGAGGTATTTAACCTTATTTCGTCCTTTATAGAGACATAATCTGAACGCTGGACTAAATGCATTAAAAAATTAATATCTAAACCGAAAACTTTAATCACTTTTTCTTGATGATAAAAAAGAAGAAAAGAAAACTTTTAACTTTTAAGAAAACTTTTATCCAGAATGATATTCTTCAGATTGATTTTCTCCGGTCGCCAACATTACAGCCCTTTAACCTGCGTAATGATTTCACAGTATAACAATTTGAGCGTGCACATCGGAAGTTAAGCCATGGACGAAACCAAATTTTAAACCGGAAGAGGTAAAAACTGAGCGATTGCATAGCAGCCCAACCTGCCGACACGAGGAAGCAAGAAGACATCCTTGGCCAGGAGCGGTGCAGGCCGCAGTGCAGGCCGCATGCATGCCGCAGTGCAGGCCGCAGTGCAAGCCGCATGCAGGCCGCATGCAGGCCGCATGCAGGCTGCATGCAGGCCGCATGCAGGCCGCAGTGCAGGCCGCATGCAGGCCGCAGTGCAGGCCGCAGTGCAGGCCGCAGTGCAGGC
>VOMN01105796.1:0-51810 GCA_014899125.1 Orchestia grillus | reverse complement strand
TGGCAAGTGTGTGGCCTACTGCCTCCTGGCAAGTGTGTGGCTTGCTGCAATGATGCCATGATGCATGATTGTGTGTGACTGTGATACATGACGGCATGTGACTGTAACGCCTGTGTGCCGTCGTAAGATGTCTGATTGTATGTGACAGTGATACCTGCATCTGTGTGACTGTGTGTAAATGTAATACTTGGCTGTGCAACTGTAATGGCTGACTGTGTGTAACCTAACAGTAACATACCTAACTCTGTGTGATTCACAAATCTGTATGTGACTGTGATGCCTGACTGTATGTGAATGAGACGTCTGTGTGTGACTGTGATGCCTGATTGTGTGTCACCGTAACATGTCTGACTGTGCATGACTGAAAGGCCTGACTGTGATAATGGCACGGGACCGAGCGGTGAGCGTGGGACGATGGGGCTCAGTGCCCTTTCTTTTATATTTGCGGTGTCCGTGAGGGTGCCGTCAGTGGTAGCCTCGACGGCTCCTTTGATACCTTTGAGATGTTTGGGCTTTCGCGCCCGGGCCACACTAGGGTGCCGCCGCTTTGCGTGCTTGGTGTGCCTTCGCATATCCGCGAGCTGTTGAATGAGACCGTTTCCCTCTGCCTTTTGTTGATAGTGAGGCAAGGGAGGCCTATCAGGGATAGTTTGTAGAAAGTTATCCAGCTTCGTCTTGAAGACGTCCAGGGAACCATCGAATGATAGCATGGGTTTCAACCACCTAATAAGAGAAGAATGTATTGTATATTTTTACAGTATCCTTAGCTCTATTATGGATATGAAATTGTGCCGCAAATACTGTTTTTTTATAGCATAACTCGCAACCCGTATACTGGATACTTCTTTCGAGGAGCTCGAGACCTAAAATTTCACTTGATAAGTGGCAAAGCGTGACGGACAGAGTAGTTAGGAAGGTAGGTAGGGAGGTACGAGCGTATTAATATATGTATAGAACATGGTACTCGTATCTTAGTCACGATAGTATTAATATGTAGAACATGGTACTCGTATCATAGTCACGATAGTATTAATATATAGAACATGGTACTCGTATCTTAGTCACGAGAGTATTAATATATAGAACATGGTACTCGTATCTTAGTCAAGAGAGTATTAATATATAGAACATGGTACTCGTATCATAGTCACGATAGTATTAATATATAGAACGTGGTACTCGTATCTTAGTCAAGAGAGTATTAGTATATAGATGGTACTGGTATTTCGGACGCCTAAAATGTGTTATCAGGATCCGTAAGCATGTGTGGAGCTCTAAGCTGACGCAGAGCAAACATTTCGTCGTTAGGTTTGAGTGAACGCATCATTAACAGGAGCAAGAGAAGAAAAGCTTACTTTCTTTTCTACATTTGATGAGTGCCCGAGTGACGAGCTATTTATTCCGACACAGCAGTCCAGGTCGAAGAAAATTCAATTATCCTGAAGGAACTTGGAGCCGATGGTCGACTTGTGCGTAATTCTGTGTTTTCTCGTACGCAAGGACTTGTAAACAACGCAGTGTTGCAATGCAGTGAAGTCCCTTTAATGCGTCTCCTTGGTAAATGCTGATGGTACACGCTTTGGCGAGCAGGATTATTCCCCCCGGCAGTCGCGAACAAAATAGAATAAGTTCATTAACAAGGTCACTGCAGAATGTCACCAGTTAGTGATTTATGGACTTTCGATAACTTCTAATTAAGGTTGCCAGAACAATTTTTCTTTACTGAACTGCCATTACTACTTGTCGTACAAGTTCTCTTAATTTACTTGAAGTTTTCATTGAAATACCTATACACTTATTGAGGGTGTAGACAGAAAGTGTAGCAGTATTGACATCGTTCATTAAGGGCTTATTCAATTTTTAATACCTGAAACGAACAATACTAACTTATTTATCAGCTACTTGACTTCCCGCCGCTTAACTATACGATAGTTAATAAATGGATTTGCTTTTCAACACTCTGCACATCAATATTCACAATACCGAATCCAATTAAAACTTCAACCTCTGGTTTGCGAAAAGTTTTATCGTCAACTCTACAAAGGTCATTTGAATACTTATTTTTTTTTATGCTTCAGTGCGACCGCACTTTACACGAAACAAAGTGAGGCTTTACGTCGCAGAGACACGTGAGAACGCGCGACTGCAGGTCACATACTGAGTCTTCACCAAAAATCTGTCTACTGAATATAATTATTAATAGTACTATGTATTTCTGATACCGTAAAATAGTTCAATCACTTCTGATTTATTTCCCGTGCTTTCATTCCTTCAAAATACGTATAGCTCAAGGATTAGCGAAGGCATTGTACAACATTTAAAATCAGTGTATACTTTTTTGGGTACACTCTGTATACTGGCATAGAGTCGGCAGTATTTGAACATGCAGTATTAGTTGCATTTCTAGCATTAGGAGTCTGGGTCTCTACGACAAATTAACTTTTCGCTAACTTTGTGAATGAATAACTCAAACTTGTAAATTTTAGTACATATGGATTTCGATTAAAACGTTTCTCTTCCCCACGATATTTTCAGTATTCGCAGTCGCTGAAATATCAGAGAGATAAAAATTACGTACAATATCTAGTTCATTACAAATTGAAAATTGAACTGTTAGTATGAGAAAAGTTTTGTTATTATTCGAAGAGCACAGGCGCTGCCCAGCGGCAGTGCTACACATTGAGGCAAAGCTCACTCATCTCTGCAGGAGAAGGAGTTATATGTCCCAAACTCAATTCCGGGGTTTCCACGAGCTCTGACCAGACTACTATTCCAGACTCTCGGCTGCAGGATTCCTGGATTTCGGGCACACCAAAATGGAGTTGAAGAGTTAATGCACCACTAATGGTGGGAACAGATGCTGCGAGGGGTCTGCCCTCAATGAACTTGCATTTTTAGGCCGATGTCTGGGCCAAAGAATGGGCCTGCTTTGAGCTCAATGTAGGCCTGGCACCGGAAAATCCCAAACCTTGGGAAGACATATGCGCCCGTTAAAAATTAACGTACGCAGTCGAAGGAGGCGGCTGCTCCAGGCCTTTGTTAATGTCTGCTCTATTAGTCTGCGTTATTGAAAACCGCTGTCGGTAAAACCAGAAGACTTCAAGAAGAAGGAACCTCATGGAGTACATTTGTTGTGCTACATTACTCAGTCAAGTTCATAATCTTATTTCCCAACGTTCATCGTCTTTGTTGCATTTTCATCAAACTATACAGAGGATATTATAAATTTTCAACAAACTTGTGGACGGGAGTTCCAACCAAATCCTAGACGACTCGATACCGTCAATTTCTCATCACTGTTAGCGATCTTGTTCGCGGAATGGTAGCGGATCCCTTTGTGGAGGCACAAATATCTGTATCTTGCATATCCTACGAATTTAACTCAATAGAATTTTGAACCGAAATCCCCATCCTCGAATTCAAAAGCTCCGACGAAAAAGTTGGCGAAGAACAAGAGAAGGCGTTAGAATTTTATGCCTAACGAACGAGACGATAACTTGAGATGGATGGCGTCATTGTGAAGAATAATTACTCGGATGACAAATGATGGTGCAGTTCTGTGAGTGGATCAGCGTGTTCCCTCGAGACGCGAGACGCAATAGAGTCTCGCATTGGTGGAGTTTGCGTCCCTGTCTCGATGCACGAGCTCTGACGTGTCATCGCCAGAATTGTGCGACATGAGTTCATCTCTTCACCTTGCGGCGGAATACTACTGTATTTGAAAGTAAATCTCAAGACAGGATTTAGTTTACTGAGTTAATCTCATGAGATAGAGTTCTAACAGCTGAAGGAGAAATTTCTGGTCCGTAAACCGAGCATTAATTGTTTCAATTGAGGTGAGACCATTTTGGGTATATTATCGCGACAGATATTTTAGGACCAAATTTTGAAAGTTGCGACTCGATATTGTTCCACCCATATCACAAGTTTTTGTAGCCTCTTGAGAGAAACTACGATATGTGATCAAAGGAGCAATCAACTCTTTCTGAACGAGTAGCATTAAAGTCGCTCACAATGGCAGTAAAGAACAACATTTTTAGCTCAGACAGAAGTTCCAAGTTTTTTCAATAAGAAGGATGGAATGATGGGGCATGTCAGTCTGTTACATGCTTAATATCAGAGTGCAGGACCCGAGATATCTACTTTCGAGTCAAGAAAATGTTCATGATACCTTGCTGTAGACAGAAAATTGCAGTACCACATCTCAGAAAAATAGGTCTGGATGAGAGTATGAAAAATGTTCAGAATAAGTAGCCTAGTGCACTGATTCATCGCAAGAGTTTATTGAATTTCAGAATGTCATTTGAGAGGCCAAATTTTTTGGACAAGGGTGAGTCTCAGGCTCGGGTGTAGTCTTCAAAGGACTACTTTTCAACAGCTGGGGACGTTCAGAAATTTACAGCAAAGATCATATGCATTGTTTTCAGAAACAATATTGATTCAAATAGAGAAACCCTAAAAGTATTGTGGATTTTCAAAAAGTGCACCAAAAATTAATACCCGATATATTCAACATTTAGAGATTGTAATACTAAAAGAGAAGCGTAAAAAAGATAACGGATGACTGGCAGCAGACAGTTACAACTGGCAATTAGGATGCGCAAAGCTGGTCCAGCTTTTGCCTCAAAGCTCGAGTTAAAAGGTTCGGAAGCCTGCGGGTGTTAAAATATTTTGCATCCGTAAACTTTTGCGAAACTAAAAAAAGGAATTCTGAATGTTTCAGGGATGGCTGGCTTTTTTTCTTTTGAGTGACAATCTGATACGCGGATCTTAATTTGAGTATTGAAATAGATTTTAAGATGTTAGGTCATACAATGCGATGAGATTGGATTGCTTTAAAAGTGACGCTCATCGAACAGAATTGCCTTTTATATACACTCCATTTATTACTTTGATGAATTTCAAAGGCACGTTGCTCAATTCCTTTCCAAACAGGATAGTGTAATTCAGACCAGTTGACGTTAAGATACTCGATCAGAGGTCACATTACCTTTAAAAATCTTATACTTTGTGAATATTTTGAAATCCGTATCTAGAAGTATCGAAAGATCAGCTGACAAATAACAGGACCTGATAAGCGTGGAACAATATTTAATTGAAAAAAATAAGATTAAATTTATTCTTCAAAATTACCAGCACACACAATATCTAACTCACCACTTACATGTGTAAAGCCTGGGGCTGACGCTAAAAATTCTCGATAAAATATCCCCCGACCCGCTCGAGGTGGCACTTTGAGCAAGAGACAACCCCATCGGTTGAAAAATGCGCACATCGGGTAAATATCGGCATGACCATAGGGACGGACGATTACAGCTATCGTTATCAGAAATATAACCTTAGAGCCGACACTTCTTTATTGCTGCCGTGGGGTAAATGGATGGAAAAGTAAAATAGAAATGCTTGGGTCGTGTTGCGAAGAATGGAAGAAAAAGTAAAATAGAAATGCTTGGGTCGTGTTGCGAAGACCCTGCGGTTATATTTTTGAAAGATGCATTCTTTGCAAAAGCTGCAGACGCGCTCGATACCACTGTTCCATTATTCATGGGTCCTGGGCGTTGTTCTTTCGTTCTGCTATGGAACTCTGGCGGCATGGCCCAGGAGACCGGAGAAAATGCATTTTTGGTCGCTCAACCGGTGATCCTCTAATTATTTTCGTCTCTGTGTGCAGCTCAACTCTTTCATTCTAGCTAAAAAATTTACGTCGTCTGCTTTGTGGAGATGATCCGCGTATTGTGTGCGTTTTGGTTGTGATAAATCCCTTCCGGAACACGTAATCAAATATGTAATCAACTACTACGAAGTTCTCAGCTTATATGGTTCAAAAAATGAAGAAATATAGGTTTAACTTCTCAGGAGCTACAGCAAAGCTGCTCAGTTCCCCAACTCAAACCATTTCTGAAAAAGAGAAAAATTCAGTTTTTGTTGTAAACGAAACAAAAATTTAAGCGACCACAGTCACGCTCGTGCAAAACAAAAAATACATAACGGAATTACAAGCGTTGAATTTCAATTAACAAACTGGACGCATATTTTCATAGAAGCTCAAGTTTTAGGCTGGAAGGAAGAATTGAGGAACGACAACAAATGTCTTTTTGGTAGCAAACTTAAATGCTGATCTTTAATTCATGGGAGTTGTTTACAGCATGCATAGGAGGAAATTGAGGTTAGAGTGTAATGCAGTATGTTAGCCAAAGTCCTCAACACTACCAACAAGCAGTTCTTAAATACAGTGTTAGGAAGTAGAAACAAGTGGAATTCATTCACGGAAGACAGCATCTGCGGAGTCCCCCATGCAAATAAAAATTTCTTAACACATGAAATTGTCACTTTAAATCGAGATATAGAGAACTGTATGTATGAGTGAAATACCTGATACTCTGAAATTAATATTAACATTATAGTAAGAATAATTTATTAGGTCTATTTCACCGAGTAATATACTATTATACTATATTTTTATTATTATTCCACTTATAAAATTTTTATTATTGCCATTATTAAAACCATCATTTTATTTTCGAATTGCAGCCTTAGTTCCCCCTTATTTGGACGATTTCAGACCTTCACCGTGGCGCTTCAGGCTGAGGCGGCTGCTGCTGGCGCCAGAGGTGCAGATATGCAGGCCGACGCTCGCCTCAAATTGTTGTAAATGTTTGTAAGAATCCAAAGGATGATTCTGCATTAGGTAATACAGTATCGAAGACACATGATGAAATTTTCCCTCAACACCTCAATCATTTTTATCTCTCCAAAACTGTCGCTCACTAAAATGGTGTCATTTTTTAACTTGTTAACACTCCATAAACATCACAAAGACAGAAAACCCCCGTGTACATTCAACAAACGGTGCAACAACCATCAATCGTTTATTGTATGACTTTACGTGTCACGAAGAAACGAATAGTCTGTACCTAGACATTCACCTAAATATTTTTTTTCCAGCTCCCACAAGCAGGCGCTGCGACTCCCAGGGCGGCCGGCATGCGAGGCGCGCCTCCGGCCTCAAGAAGAATGCAATATCGGAGGCGCGAGGTGATAAAGTCCCCAGCTGACCGCCTTTACGCCTCTTTGAGACCCGCCTCACGAACTACACCATTTTTGATTGATAGAAATTTGTCAAGAACTTTTTCGCCGATCGTGAATGTTCTGCAAGCGATGAAGGTGCATCGGAGGTGCGTATTAAGGTCATGATGTTCTCTTTGTTATTTTTAGGCAAATTTGTTCTTTGAGTGTCGCAAGCATGAATGAGTTTTGATGTTGTTCAGATTTCTGTAGAAAGTATAATGATTATTTCGGGAATTATTTTGAAAATATTTTAAAGCTGCTCCCCATGGCCACAAAAGTAGCTGAAAGGCAGGATTTTTCCACTACGACGCAAATTTATGTTGAAAACAAGTTTGAATTCGAATAAGTCTCGCAACATCTGGCCGCTATTTTTAGTATTAATTAAGCATGACTCCCACTTGGGTCTGACACGAAGGCTGAGGGTTATTTTTCGTATGACAAATCAATGCATGAACGTAATTTCACTTATTTTCTTTACAGCTCAATTTTTTTAACGCGTCACGTCAGAGTGGACCTTCCCTTCACTGGGAGACCTAAGCAATACTGACCACTGTAACATTAATGTCATTTTTACTAAATCCATTTGTTGTATCCTTCAGAAGTACTTCTGAGGCTGCTGAAATTTAAATCACTTCCTGGCAAATAAGTAGAGAATCAGACGCGTAAAATTACGTTGCGTGAACACGTTTGTGTGCTTAATTAATACCACGGAAATAAAATTTCCCATAGTCCTTACGAATTTCAATAATCTACTTGAGCACATCATTTAAAATTATACGTATGCGTAGAAACCTACGTAATAGAAATCCACTTACGTAAGCAAATTCGAAGACTTCACTTCGACTTGTTAAACGGCGTCTAATGGGAATTTCGAGTGGGCTGGGACGCCGTTATACTCGTGACTCATGAGACTTGATCTCAAGCAGGATTTGCTTCCGGGCCAAAAAACTCGAACAGGAATTTCCAACCATTAGTCGGTGAATGAAGCTCCCGAATTTCCTCCCTCAAAGTGTTGTGCAACTGCGCTAGCCGTGTAAACACGGGCGGTGTCATGCTGAGACCACCCCGTGCCAGAGCTGGTTTCAAGACAAATTCTGGCGCGCAAGACTACCGAACACAGTTTTAGAAGTACATTTCAAATCTCTTTAGCATTAGTTTTAGGCTAATTCATGACGCCTTGTGGAAATACTGAATATTCTCTAGCACTTTAACTATGCAAGGAAATAATACTCATGTTTTATGAATAAGACAGAACTATTTAGATCGTCACAGATTTTAGCATTATGCCTGTCGTTTAAGCGGTGCGCGATGCCAAGGCCCTGAAATGCCGAACAGGAACACTGGCCTCGTTAATTATGATGCTTTTCTCCAACATGAAACGATGAATTTGAGAGACCTTTCGGAAATAAGTTAATGTGTCCTATTGTAAATTCTGTGCACCCATTCGACCTTTTTTTATATTGCGACAGCAAAACACGCACAATCTTAATCATTTCCACAAACGGTAATACTTTATTGCTAATTATCGTTAATTAATACAGAAAATATATTCTTACTAAAATAGAAAACAGAAGAAAATTGATAGCACGGATTGGTTACGGAATGGAAGAACAACAAAAATTGCCGTACAGAACGCGTGGTTTGACTGCATGCGTGCAACTTTACGTAGTTCTGACACCGTATAGAAGCCATAAAATTGTGAAGGCTTCTTCCATTCCTTTCCAACTCGTCGGCGGGAGCTGACGCTTGGTGTACTCCAGTGCAACAGCAAAGACGAGTGATCCATTGCAAGCCGCTCCTCCCCCAAAGAAAAATATGAATGACGCTATAAATCTCGTAAAAAACAAAGGCCTGGCTACTCACCATATGTGACCCAGATTCAGAATAGTCTCATCAGCGTAGGGACTGGCAAAATGCCAGGTATGAAAATAAGATTGGCTCTAGTGATAACTAGAAGCTCAACTTCTTAGAACAGAGTCCAATAACATCAGTCAATAATAATATTTTTTTTTTCAAAATCCATCCACAAGTCACTAACTGATTAGTTTCCAACAACTGTTGAGACTGATAGAAAAGTGTTTTCTTTAAAATTGCAATAACAGTGTGACAAAGATGCTGCCAGTCCTGTAGTCGTTCACATGTGCAAGCGAAAGAAGATATGGAATCTTTTTAAGGCGTTTGACAACACTAGGCTCCTACGGTCTCATCAAGGTGCAGCGCATTATTTAAGATGATGCATCACCCATTAATCTTTGATAGAACCCCTCGGGGGCTTGGGCCCCGCGGCTGGGACATTAAACCTGGCCCACAACCGCACCAAGAGCGTAAATGTCTTGGCAAAAATTTTCTCTTATACCCAACATTGATCAGGTGTAGGATTTATACATATTAGGTGTCCTATGTGCATTTTTCCAGTACAGTAGATGTTGAAATAATTTCTGAGCTCATAATCAGGACGGCTCAAGATGCCGAGGAAAGTCTGGATCGGTCAGAAGCGCGATATCCACGCCACATTTCCTTTTGAACCATCAAAGGGGAGAGGAATAGAATACGAGTATGAAATGATAAAAATATTCCACAGCTTAGTACTTCATTCAATGTAGAAGGTCACCTACATGATTTCACATTTTGCATAACAGCCCAGTCGAAAATCTAGCTTGGTATTAAAGAAGACTGCACGTGATCACTGCCTTATCCGCGCTGGCATCAGACTCGAAACTGCGCAGCGACTTCACAGATATGCCAATGTGGGGCAGGCATTACTTGCACCGCTTTTGCGTCACCATAGCCCTGGCATGCGAGCCTTCAGGAGAAAACTCGTGCTCTGGCCTACCGTAAACTGAGGACACCCTAGCCTGGCGGCGCTGCTGTGCGTATACTTCTGTTCGTGCGATTCTGCGCAGATGACGGAGGCCGAGTGTATTTTGTCTGTCGTGAATTTGGGCCGTTTTGCCTCTACGACACCGTGTTTGACGTCACGGCGGTGGTCATGTCTGTAGGCCCAGCCTAAAATGACTGAAAGCAGAAATGCTTCCACATCACCAAGTAGTGTAGAAGATAAGCGTCCACTGAATAAGCTGGTTAAAAAATATTACCGTGAAGTTAACGTTAACAGAGAAACTCAAAATAGTAATATTATTGGCAAATGTTTAACGTGAGTAAAAATACTAGTCACTGCGGACCATTTACACGAGAAATCGATTTAATTAACACATATTAATTTCAAGGGCAATATTTTTAGCACTGGACCTTCGAAGCAGTAAATACTACCAGAAAATTTATTTTGGGCATTTATCGTTTTCTCCCATGGCAGACAAGCGTAGGACATTCTGGACTGAGTTCTCGTCTTCGGAGCACAATCCTTCATCCGAGGTTAGATAGAAGGAGCCTGATAAATTACTTCTGGCACGGATTCCTAATGCACAGCCGCGTAATACGTCTCCTTCACTCTCACTATTGCCGAGACGTTCATACTGAGGAGAAGAGCGGGCCTTGACCGCGACGTGACGCATGTGTGACGCTTCATTGTCTCGTTTTGTATTCAGCTTGACCTGACGAGTCTCGATCTGGTCGTGTGGTGCTTTTCTAGCAAATATTTTATGTTCACACATGTCAGAGAAGAAATTGTTATGAACTCACTGACACTGAACCTTTTTGTGCTACTATGGTGTAGCTATATATGAAGTTGTTCTGTATGTGTGAGGGTTAAACTCAAACTTTTCTCGAGGAAAAAAATGGTTTGGGCAAAATTTCACAAGACGGATGAGAAACATGTCACCGTTTGCACATATCTAATGTTTTTGATAAAAACATGGGTTTTATACACATCGTCGACAGTTCCTTGCTCAGTTTCGAAACAGACATCAACGTTGACAATGAATGCTTGACTTCACGAATCAGATTACTCTCAAAAAGCAAAAATGTTAAAGCTAATAACGCTCAAAGACTATCAAACTCTCGTCTGAAATGACCAATACGCTGAGTCATCTCAGCAAGGTTTTAGCATATTTCGTGGTGGAGTAACGATACCCTTATTAAGAAGTAAACGTATGTGGAAATTTATGTTCTAAATCGAGTATTTACACTTCGCCTTCGTTGTAAATTTTTCTTCAAGAGCAAGTTTTGCAATGAATTATTGGGTTGTTATGATTCAAATGGTAAAATTATACATATCATTAGTTGATAAAATTGCAAGAAAGTAATTGGGCTGATGGTAGTTGGGACAGTTATGACTTATTTGGACCTGATGGTAGTTGGGACAGTTATGACTTATTTCGACCTGATGGTAGTTGGGACAGTTATGACTTATTTTGACCTGATGGTAGTTGGAACAGATATGACTTATTTGGACCTGATGGTAGTTGGGACAGTTACGACTAATTTGGACCTGATGGTAGTTGGGACAGTTGTGACTTATTTGGACCTGATGGTGGTTGGGACAGTTACGACTAATTTGGACCTGATGGTAGTTGGAACAGTTATGACTTATTTGGATGGCTGTCGAGGAAGCCCAATAAAGCTGATTGATTTCACTGACCAATTATGGCCAGCGTTCAGTTCTGAATGCCGAGCTGCCACATGATTGGGAGCATAGCACTCCCATTATCAGGCAGGATGACGAACCGTAACTTGCAACACCTGGAAACCGCACCGTAAGCTTAAGGCCAATTCTCAGCAGGAACAAACGTTGTACAAGAGGCACAATCGCTCAGCAAGGATAAGACAGACCCAACGCTCTCCCGCATCGTAGGCCGAATTTAACAGGAATCCAATAACGAGTTGAACCATTAGCTAAAGCGCTCATCATTCAGTTTGACGGCGCGCTCCATATATGGACTTAATTGTGTCCCTTATACCCAGAAAGTCTCAGCTTATACTGCAAGCATGCTTGATGCACTTGACAATTGAAGTCCATAAGTAAAAGTGCCGGCATTGGCTAACTTCAGGAGGTACACTAAAACAGCTTTTTTATTGCAAACTGGTACGCTTCTCAGTACACTAAATTAATGACTAATTATTACATGTTGCATGAATACTTCAAGATAACAGACGTCGGATGATGGAAAGTGATTTTGGTCTCGCGCACGCTTTTTTTCCAACCTTCAAGAATGCGACTGGGACACATTAAAAGAAGTCTTGAAATAAAATTCAAAAGTACGTAGCTGTACTTTTAATGAAAAGCTTTTGGAGACGCAACCAGATAAGATGCGATATTTTGAAACTAATTCCGCCGTTGACTCCGTCATTTGCTAGCGGAGTGCAGCAGTACGCCCGCCGGCCCTGAAGAAACCTTCTCAAACGAGGGCGTTGATGGAAATTGCAGTATTGGCAAGTGTTCTGCAGGACACGAACTGCAAGACCATGATGATTGGCAGCCAGCTACGGCCGGGCTATTGAGACCTCTATTGAAGCTTGAAATTGGCCAATGGGATTCACAGTCAGACGCATGATTATCCTCTGGCAAAGAGAATTGCTTCCATTGCCAGTAAAGACTCAATTGATCTCGGTGACTAGTCCCTCCTGCAGTGTTTCAACAGCGGCGCTGCTGCAAAAGAAAAGCCCGGAGGACGTAAATGTTAGGCGACTGTCAATTTCACACAAATTTGAGAGTAAAATCTTTCAGGGATTTTTGAACATTCCGAAGAAACTCTTTACAGTTCATCAACACTCAAATAACAAAAGAAGTGAATTAGGTGTTTTCATTTGTATAAATTATTGGAAGAATTGGTGTAACTTAGCGTCCGTCGATTAATAATGGTAATTAGAAAATTTTCATCGCGGAATATAGCGTATGTGAAACTTGTACTGAGCAAGAACTTGTGTTTTTGGAAGCGTCTGTAGAGAGACTTAGAAAGTTCAGTTTACATCCCCAAAAGCTGGGCAGAACCAACGCAAGGCAGCTTGTAAGTATCTCCCAGCTACAGGCTCACTGAAGTCGAGTTTCAGCTTAGTTTAGCTTCCAATACTCTCTTCATAATACGAACTATGAATTCTTCCAGTTCTTAGCACTAAAAGGACCAACAAATTTTATTCAAATCAATGAAACCAAGCAAAAATAATCGTTCACATCTTGTGCACGAGTGTGCAGATTCACTCTAGTTTTGAACGAAGTAATAAGGATTTCGAACTAAATTGTACACCTCTAAATGTTCATAATTCTTTTTGACAGGGGTTCTTATGTGGGAGAAAATATAAATTTTTGTCCACCAAAATGCATTCCAAGAAGTTTGAAAGTAATAAATTCGAATAAAAAATTCACAGTACAATACTCTTTTCAAATCAATCCTCATTTTCTTTAAATTATATTATTGTTTCAGGACTTTTGTTGTATGTTTACTTCAACATCAAGCCGTTCTAGGAAGAATTGGTCGCTTTCCTCATCCTATTTAAGATTTCTAGGCTGCTTGGTAGGCATATTTTGATCACGTACTAACTAACTGAAAACCTCAGTTGTTCAACTATTTTATTGTGCCTTGTGAATTTCTTCCTTCTTTTTTAAAACAAAGGCTGATATTTTGATACTGATTTGAGGGCTATATTAAACTGTGTATTTGAAGTTGCAAAATTATTGAAGCTTAACAATTGAATGTTGAACCTAAAGAGCTTACACAAAATTATCTTGACTACTGATGTGATATTTTGGGTACAAGGTTTGTCTTTTCCCTCGTTTGAAGTTCAGAGTTGAAGCGTTTGACCGGGACAGCAGCGTTGTTGAACGAACTTCCGACGATTGTAGTAAAATTCCATGGATGAATAAGCTTAGTTACTTTCCATTAGTATTAAATATGCCGCACGTGAAAGATGTTTTTGGGCTGAAAGATGGTTTTGGGTTTAGAAATTATTCTTTGCCTACAATGATAATCTCCGTAGTAGCTGATGCCAGTGAGAGTAATGCTGAGACTGAAGATTCATTTTCTTAGCCCTAAAATGCTCGCATTTATCCAGCGGATAAAAAATGTTTTGAGGGAAATTCCCCATTATTACAAGCCATTAAGCCCATAAATCCCTTTGATTAAAATTTTTTCCATTTAATTAACCAAATTGCTAGTTGTGTCATATATGATCCAAGGCAAAACTTTCGGTTATTCCATCAAATTGTTAGTTTGTACCATATATGATACACGGTACGTTTAAGGGTTAAAGGATAAATTTTCTGGAGGTTTTAACGGTACTTGCACCAATAAGTGTAGATGCATCGAAATAGCAATATTATGCCCTATGATGGTGAGCTAATGGGGAACACTCAACCATTATAAGAGTGCTGGGAAAAAGTTAGTATTTATTGAAGTCAATAGTCACAGGATGAGCGACTCGCTTTGGACTACTTAAGTGAGCCATTGATAATGTCAATTGCACTCTAAAGTTTGAGTCGTCAGTTAGTTTAATAACACTGATTCGTATTCATATATCTTTTCATTGATGTCAAAATTTATTCATATTCAGTCCGAAAGTATGAATATTAACCATGAATAATTATAAAATGGTTGAATGGAATCCGACAGATAAAAACTTCCCAAGCTCACATGAAACCTAATTCAGGCTTCAAGTAAAGAAGTATAGAATCTTCCAAATAAAAATTGTTTTACAGAAGCGGCACTCCAAAACTAGGAAGCGAGTATCAGAAATCTGGCAAAGACAGGAACGTCAACTTGGTAACAGGTCGACCTCGTGAAAAAGGGCCACTGTGTATCACAAATGTCATTTTCGAGTGAAATGGAAGGAAAAACACACTTTCTGCCAGACCAACATATCAGAAGAACTGGGTCAAGCTTGACTTTTGAGCAAGTTCCACGGACAATATTCAAATGCAATAAAAGTATTGGTTGTTGAAAATTTACGACTGTCTTTTATTGTCGTGGATGGGAGGCTGACGGGCGATTCCTCGAATTTATTTGAGGTTCTATCTTAGAATCAGTTTTGAAGGTTAATTCAGTGGAAACAGTTTCTGTAGGAGACTGTCAGAAGACGGTCTTTACGAGCACACGACCAGGGAACGTCTTTCGCATTTGAGGTCCCGGGCTTGCTTTCGGACCCGCGTGCATTGCCCCTCGTAGCCAGAGGCTGGCGCTCCGAGTTGTCGGGTTTAGTTTTGACGGAAACCAGCTACAGGGCTTCATAAAAAGCCGCAGCAGCCTCGAGATTTTCCTCGCGAATTTAAACACAAAACCGAGAGGAGACAGTTACTTATATATTATCATTTCAATTGGGACAGGACGGAGAGGGAAAACGTACACAATTGCGTGGGTTATTTTAGCGTGTTTGAGTAAGAAATTTTATTACTGTTAGTGCCTAAGACGTAGAGGGGAATTTTTATCTTAAAATCTATGGTTAATATTGTTGATTGGTCTGTTTCTAGGGAATCTCACTCTCAAGCTAAAAAGAAGACCAATTTAAAGGGTTAGATATTTACCATAAAACCACTGTTTTGGAGTGCAACCATTCCACATTCAGTGCTGCAAAAGCAAGAAGTGAAAGTGGATAGAAAATGAGAAGGTAAAATAATTATCTACCGAAGGCAAAATCACTATAGAGTCACGTAGGAGTACTTCTCATGCATTCAATTACGCATACACACAAATATGTAGACTCATGCTACAGTATACATGCAGGTAGAAGCAATATGAAATTTGGCAGAACTTTGATCTTTATTTAAGTGAGCTTTACGCGTGTAAATGTAAATTGACTTCAAAATTGAAGAACTTGTTCATTATTTGCTCTACGGAGGCTGAAAAAAATTGTGGCTTTTAGTGGATGGCTGAAGCTGTCACTGTGTTCTCCAATTGCTGACTGAAACGGGGAGGCTAGCGGGCCCGCAGCCCTATGGGAAATGAGTGAATATTGGCTACGGTTCATTCTGGTGTGTAGTACTACCAATATAAGGCTGCATTCAGCAATCACACTAAACCACAAAGACATATTCACTCCACAGTGAATCCCTTATCAGTTCCTTCGTATTAAAGAACGAGGAAATCTTAAAAAATCATCGGAATTCCCCGTAATATCTAATTGATGGCAAAATTAAAACATGATGACCAAGTAGCCTTTTTAGATATCCTCGTGCAGAAGTCAAATTCTTAATTAATCACTTCTAGCGATAAGAAACTCAAATTCACTGGTCTTGGAACGTATGACTTCAGGTCTTCATTTAAACGACACATAAAATCTTGTATAACTACATTAATTCATATAGCTTACCGAATTTCCAGTAACCCATGAAGATTTTCACAATGAAATTGAACATATCTACAGACTTTTTATTAAAAATAAATACCCCAAATTTGGAATGGACAAACTACTCAGGACATTTTTTGAAAATAAATTCAGTCCACCAGGAGTCACCCTGTGCCCAGCAAAACAGACGTTATACGTGAAATAGCAGTTCATGGGTAATTTGAACGCGGGAGAGTGTTGTCTTTGATCTGGGAGATTTACATTTCAATTGATGTTAGAGTGTTTTATTGATATAGTTTCAAGATTACACCATTTTTAAATTGGAAGAAAGCAATAGAGGAATGCCAGTGGAGTGGATGTGTCTATTTATATAAGTGTGATTGGTGCATGAAGTTCAGGCTGGTAGCACAACACTCTCAACAGTCCACCAGACACAGCCAACATTCAGGGATTTCATATAGGACTAGTCACCCACAAGCCTCCCTGTCTCAGTCGACTTTAACAACTAGAAACCATTACGAAAACATCAGCTATCGGCTAAAAACACAAATTCTTCAACCCTCTGTAGAGCAAATAATGAACAAGTTCTTGAATATTGTTATCTATTTTTATTAACAGCCATAAGCCTCACTTAAATAAGATCAAAGAGCTATCAAATTACATTTAATTCCTTCCAGCTAACATGAGTCTTCCTGTGTGAGCGTATGTATGGTTGCGCGCTAGTGTACGTGTTTGGTCGTACAGTGATTTTACTTGTGGCAGAATATTATTTTTGCCACACAATTTTTTTACTTTTCGTTTCCTACCGAATTTTATGTGTTTTTTTTTGCAGCGCTAAAGACGGAATCGTTGTATTTGGAAAGGATCGCTATTTGGTTAAGATGTACCCCGTTTTACTCAAGTTCTTCTTTTTACCTATTCCTAATAATGGCATAATAAATACAGCGCTCAATCTAAGAATTCTCGACATTTATGGGTTGCGTCAAGTGAAAGTATGGCTCTGAATTTTGATGATAAAAATAAGTACCAAACCAAATAATTGAACTGGAAGCCGAAAGAGAGGAAATTTCAGACCGTCCTTCACACACATCACATGGGTATTCTATTTGGTGGACGGTATGTTTTTTGCTAAGTAGAGCAAATTTAACCCCTTTCTTTATGCATTAAAAACTCAATAATTTCCACACAGCATCGTGAACATGTTTTCTACTGAAACTACGTTATGTAAAAAGATCTTAACAAATTTTTCCACTCACACGCATTATTACATAGCAGATTTACGGAACACTTTGCAACCACGTGCGGCCCATTGTAAAACAGTAGAATGACACTAGGGATTTCCTCAAGCAAATTCCGGATACAAGTTACGTACAATTCATACGGCGGCTTTTGCGATTTCAATCGGAGGAAATTGTCCTGCAGGGAAATTTCAAAACAATCTCATCCTTTCTTTTGGTATCACACAGCGCCGTGTTACCCAAGCAGCTGATTTATTGTACCGAGATAGGCGTGCTTGTAGATACGAAGCCCGGGAGAATAAGTCATGGACCTGAGCTCATGCCCCATAAGAACCCACATTTCCTGCCCCAACATTGGCCGTTAGAAGCTGTGGCCGCGGATTGAGAAGAGACAGGGAATGTTGGTCTCCGTTGCCGCACGTCCACACTATAGATTGGACGGCTTTGAAGATGGTGGTGGGGCGCTCTCTAGTGAACTGGGACTACTCTAAATGGCTGGTAACCAAGGCAATATGATCCAAAAAACGAAGTGCCTCTTACCGGTTATGGCTGGGCTTTCTCGGCCGATTCTGGTCTTGGAAAATACCCTTTTCGGGACACATCTTCATGATATTTGAAGTGGATGTACAAGTATAGCAAAGGCTCCCTCCGTTGTTGTCAAAATAAAGCAAAACTGGATGCTCAGAATTGTGGCGTTGACCTTGGGTAAAACATTTGAGACGAGAAATTATTTTGAAAACTTGTATGATTGGATCTATTTTATGAGATGCATTACCATACATGGCATCGACTTTAGATCCTGTGATCATATGTTACGATAGATCAGACAAAAAAGTACGTGAAATAATACCTAGGCAGTGTTAAAGTTTGTCTTCTTATACTACATACTGCATCCGTTAGGTGAGGATACGAGATCCTTGCCAGAAATCGCTCAAGTTGCGTCGTCAAGGTGCGTTACATTCAACCTTGGTTAGGTTGTGGTCCATTTCTGATCGGACTAGGCAACTTTCAAAATAAAAAACTGTATAACCCTCCAGCCTCAAAGAAATGAGGAAAATGGGAGCATGTTCAAATATCAATGGAATTAACACTCGATATTTATTCATTTGAGTCTTAGCCCCGCTCAGTCCCTTTTTATTTCGACGTTTGTGTCCAGATCCTTGAAAGGTATCTTCGGACGGCTGGCGGAGGTTCTTCAGCGGTTCCTGGGGGGTGTGCTTGTATTTAGGCAGGTCTTCGCCTTATCTTTTCCTTGTTTTGTCCTGTACGGCGGACTTCTTCCAACTTATGCAATTTTTTCTTAATATTTGTCTTCATTTTCCTCCAAGATTTCATTCCATCGAGATATCATCGTCCTATGAGGTTATTTTTTCTATTGGCCATGAATTTTTTTTCTCGTTCCCTTCTGCATCAGTATAACGAAAACTTTTGGCTCAAGATTTTAATTTTTTATGCAACCAAGAGGATAGTGATTGAATGTTAGCCATCCTCTTGACTGTTGAAAGCATATTTTTAAACTCAATATCCTTAAAGATGATACAAGCAAAATAAAACATTTTACAGTTCCTGCCGGACAACTGATTGTTATCTGAGCTTCTTTTCCACAGTGGCTGTAGGCAAGTCCAGCTTGAGCCAGATGCCCAATAACAAATCGAAAAGATGGCACTTCAATTTGAATTCGAAGAATATTTTTATTCCATTGTAGAAGAAAGGGAATTGCAGTCGTGAGCCTGCGAGAGAGATTTAAAAACAACTGACAAATGGCGGGCTTAGTTAGAAACATGACCATCGTACGACAGTCGAGGGGCTATTGCCTTCTATTCGTTGCTTTGAAAAACATTTGAGATGAAGTAACTGTTGTAATAAAAAATGAATCTAGGCTCAAATATACAGAGTAAAATGCAAGAGGTAGTGATCTCTCGAACAGAAATACTGTGATGTGCTCAGCTCGGTGCATAAACAACGTTTAGTTTATGTACATATGATCAGTGGCTTAGTAAGAACACTACGAGTGCAAACAAAACAATAAAAATTGCAGCACGTCCGTCCAAAATTTCTAAATCATCACGCCGAAGACAATGGTGCGGAACGTAAACGTGCAGTTCGTACGTGTGCAGCAGTGCTTGGACAAAACACGATCTTTTTACGTCCCAGTGAGCAATAGGGAACGTGTCGTGCACTGAGCCATTTTATTGAAAGTCTGAATTTAAATTCTTTCAAAATAATACTTTCTCGCATTTTGCCGTGATTTCAAAACATGTTTTGTTCCTGCTCAGATAATGTGTAAATCCTACGTAATTGAATGAATATAAAGCGTATGGACACTTATACCTACTTGTATCCTTGATTAAATCCTTGGTTACTGCTCCTATTTTGTCTCTCTACTTTAATTATTCTAAAGTTGTAAGCATTTACTCTCGACCAATTTTCCACGTCACCGAGTACTTCCCTATATGTCCAAAAAATTGAAATAAAACGAGATTAAGAAACTGGTCGGAAGTAAATGCTTATAACCTTAGAAGTAATTGGCGTAATAGAGTAATACCTCAAATAAAAGCAATAACAAGGGATAACGCCTCAATTTTTATTGGGTTTACAACAAGCGGTCGAAATGGTCTCCGTTGTACACTTCAGAGCTTGGCCCGTTTTTGAAAATTCGCAAATACTGCAACCAGAACGCCTTGATTAATTGAGGAGTCCTGGCTAACGTGCTTAGAGAGCATCGTTACCTGGGCTTGCCACGAAGAATATCTCTTCGATGTATCCCCAGCAAAAAATAATCCAAAGGGTAATGGCTTAACTAAGAGCTCTATTTCAAAATGAGTTCAATTCTACATTTACAGCCCAAATGATGTAATTAAATGTGAAAAATTACAAATCACCTATAAAATATGGCAATCAATGATTTAAATAACCCCTTAACTATAGTACGACAACATATTGACGCCAGACAGGCCTAATTCTTTAAGAGTATCTCGCGTAGAGAAACAGATTCCAAAACTGTAAGTTTTGTATCGTTTATTAGAAAGCAAAGATTGAGTCAGTCGTCCACGATACAGTAAGAGGTGACTTGGATCTTGGTAGACGATAACATATATTTATTGTTACAAATTTATTACACAAGAGAGCAAAGCAAGTCTCTAACAAGCTGCCACATAGATACAATTCAATGACGTCAAATTATTGACTAGGCTGTAAAAATTTATTTGTTTTTACGATTATCTCTCGTACGTTTTACCCTCAGATGCAATCGTTCTCAAGATGAGCCATAAATTCTTCCTCAGCGAAAACTCTTCGACATCGTCAGAAATTGTGAAGTTTTTCCTGATCATCTGACTGTTGGTGCGCTTTTTCCGTTCTGCAAGATTGGGTGGAGAGAGAGGCAAATTTATGGGGTCCCCTACAAGTGAAGCGGAACTGTTTTGCTTCTAGACTCCCTAGACAAGTGCACTCGAGCGAGTCCGCAAAGCCGTACTGGGGAACGTCAGAAATATTCTGGCAGCAAATGTTCTGATGCTACATTAGTGTATCTGGTCGCAGCGTCTAACATGAACGTACTCTGTGAGGCAGCCATGTAATTTTGACTGGTAACATGGTAGTTTGTAAGGTTGAATTTACCTAAACTTTCATCACGCGTCTGAGTCGTTCACGGCCAATTTACGTCCGTGCTGACGATATTGGCACGAATAAAGAATCGTGGCATTCATCTGTACACAGAGAAGAAATCGTTACAATTGTACTTGTATCAATTTTTTATTTATTACAATAAGGGACGCCCAGGATCCATATTGTAGGTTAAGATTCGGAAACATCTACTGGATTTGAAATTTATCACCCTGGGTAATAAATTTCAAACCCAGTGGATGTTTCCGAATCTTAACCTACAACTTGTATCAATGAAACACAAACGACGAAATACTTACAGCCCCGCCGCAACAAAGTCTAAGGATTGTTTTTCAAATTAATACGTTAACTCTAAGGTAGCCCTACGTCCAGCGTATCATTTATATTCTGCGTTGTGAGGTACATGTAAAATAATCGTTCTAAAATAATTCCAGATATTTTTGATACACATTTTACCAAGAAAACATAACGTTTCCAATATAAATAGCATCTAGCATGAACTGGCTCTGTATGCTAAGATGGCGTTCGTAGCTAGAGTTTCGGAGGTAATTCAGGAAAATATTGAGAAGCTTACTTCCCTTTAAAGTTGTCCTCCTTGGAGACTTGGAATAAGAATAAGAAGCACAGAACTCAGAAAACTTATCTCCGTCTCGGTAATTTCGGTCAACTTTGCCGAACTTCACTTTGACGGATACTAAACTACGGCGGTGGTTGGTGGCGGCGGGGTCGTAGGAAATGGTTGTCGAGGTGACTCTGTTCTTAGGGGTAAGATAAGGAAGACAACGGAGGGAGAATCAAAAGAGGGTCAAAATTTTGACAAACCCGTGTAGCCCTGAAACATTAAATGGGAAATCGTTGAATGAATATATCACTGTGCTATAGATACCATTTGAATGAAGATTTTCCTCAAATTGCAAATATCTGTTCCAGTGGTATTCATCTACACTGTAAAAGTTGAAACAAAAAGAGCGTCAAAGTTTAAATGAGATGGAGTACTGTCCTTTTCAAAAAGGTATACCGATTTTTTTGGTGTGAAAGTTGCATCTCATAAGATCCCAGTCTAACATTTCTTTCGGGCATGTGTACTTGTATACAATTTTCTTTTATACATTGTTTATTGAAGATCATGGATATTCGTTTATTGACAATTTTCTATTTATTTTTTTTACAAGTTCCATAGAAGAGTTTACAAATTGAGTCGCATTTGGTAAAGAATACTTCCAAAAGGCATTTTGAATTTTATATATAATTGTATATAATCATCTATAATATCGGGCGCCCAAGCGCAGATATCACCGCCGGAATGTGTACCATGGACAGGGTCGACAAAGTTAGAGTATCTAGGCAGTACCCAAACGACTGGTGTTCAGGTATCAAAAACTTCAAGTCAGTCCAGCAAACATGTCTCTCTTTTTTTGAGTCTCAAAGGGCTGCGAAGTGAATGATATGAAGTAGTATAATAGTTCAAAATGCTTAAAATATCTTCAGTGTGCACATTTTAAAGGCTTACATGTAGGTATCATGCATACATCAAGTGGACATCGCTCGAATGATTCGGAAATATGTGTTGATTACTTCCGTCTCAGAGTAAGTGATACGCTCAAAAACAAGATGCTGATGAATTTATATCTGAAATAAATTTAATTAATGAGGCATTTTTAATAAATAAGAGCCGCATATATGTGCATAAGAGATGTATAGTCAAACCCTGAATAATTGTATTATATGTTACGCCTTCATTCAATATTTCAATACCTCTTTCAGAGGGCAGTAGAGCTGTTCGTAATACACATCGTTAGATTCTATTGTCATATTGAAATAAAAATGTACAGCGGAACAATGAATTTATTGTTAATTTGGGATAAAATTTATATATATTAAACGGTGTTTCAGAGGAAATTTAAAGTTGATTTTCGTTTACCACTAGATATTTTTTTTTTGAGTAAATCTAGCTGCGTTATATGTTAAATTCAATAAGAAATTAAGCTTTCGTTTAATTTGATCGATGTTTTCTAAATTTTAAATTGGTTGGTTACAAAATAAATAACTTAATTTTTGCTTTCCTGCATTCCATGGGATGTAAAGAAAAAGGTTAATGATTTTCATCAATCTGTATTAACCGGTTGAAAAAAAAACTCCTCTCACAAAAAGTTAAAAACATGCAATATTACATCTTGATTTATTATTCTTTCCAAGTACTTTCATTTTTATTGTAACGTAGATACATGCTGGGGAATTTCAAAGAGTCATTTAATTTAAGACTTAGCACAATTTTTACGTTACTTCTTTCACTGTTTGGGAACGATGTTTACATTACAAGAGCTTTCTGAATTCATTTCACTGTTTACATTACAAGAGCTTTCTGAATTCAAGAGCTTTCGCTGTGTCACACTCTAGCGCGGCCCGTGCGAACGAACGCGTCTTTAAAAAATTCAATGAAACCACAGAGGATCGATCAACTTTAATTCGCCCTCACAGAAGCTCTCAAAGTCCCTCATTTTTCCCCTCTCGCGCATGAAGCTTTCGAATTTCCTCTTTTGTGTTCGCAGTCCGAATTCAATATTCAGAATGAACTCAGTTCTCAGCCTCAAGGAAGCCATAAGATCGAAAATGAAGCAGCTTGAATAAAGAGGTTTGTTTAAAAAATCCTGCTTAGCCAAAGTTACTCACCGCGGGGTCACGTCACACTTCGGAATTGGAACGTACGTTTTAACACGATGAATGTTTAATGCTAAATCACTTCAGCTGATACATCAGTCGATTTAGTTGATTTTAGTGGAAAATTACGACCATCATGGAATTACGCGAGGCAAAATATCATTCGCCATCGTCAGAAACTAAACATTAAATTCTGTTACTTGAAAGCTCTCTCTGAAAAATGATGGAATGAAAGAAAGTGGACTATTGGGCACTTGAATTACCGTGTTGTATTTCGACAGCAGTACAAAAGATAAAAACTTTACATGTATCTTAGACCACGTAAATTGGTCCTCACGGAAAACTAAAAAGTTCTAAACTTAAAGCATCGATCATTTTAATGCACAAAATTATTTTTCCAGGAATCTTGAAAGTCAAACAATAGACCGAAAACTCATTTATAAATCTTACAAGCTTATGCATTTTAAAACTTTTTACATCACCTATTTGCATGCAAGCTTTGCTAGCAAAACCGAACATTGAGGGTGCTTGCTGTCATCTATGTATGTTCGCAATTCAGTTAGCCTGAAATATTCAAGCAATTTGTAATCTAGTTTTTACAAAAAGAATGACTGAGTTTGAGCAGAACCGATAAAGAAAAACAGTCCCTTTCTGTTAATGACTGAGTGTAAAGCTCCGATATAATGCCATGGAAATTGCTTTCCGATAAGCGCTGGCGCCGCGCTGCGGATCACCCCATTCTTGTTTAGGAAGTCCTCAAAAACTGAGCTCATCTCCTCCGACAGGAGCACTACAGTATGTGGAAGCAACTTAACAAATGAGATAAAACAGGCTACTTAAATTCAACGGGAGCCACACGTGCGTTGTATAACGTAGCACGGGTTATTGTAGCATTTAAAACATGTGTGGTTTTAATTTTTTTTTCAACTGTGGGCGAAACCTGAAGGTTTTAGAAATTTTGCCTAAATGCCTAGGACGTGTTTTCTGATTTGCAACGATTTAGATTAAAAACTGACCTGTTTCAGGATGAATAAAATTCAGTCACAAAACTTGGACGGAAATCAAGCTTGCATAAATGTCTTTTGTCCAGTATAAAGAGATAAATATACGTATACCTATGAAGAGATTGATGTTCCACAATCATTTCGGTTTTTTGGATCTTGAAGGTAAAATTTCCTGAGTTTTGTCTCAAGCAGAAACGTGAAGTGCGTGTGGAAACATAGGAAACTCGCGAGAAACTTCGTTACGCAACTAAAGACTACGCGTACGTTGGGATAGGCTCTACTGCTTGTCATACACTTTATCCTGAGCTGTGAGCTCATAGGCAATCGTGTTTCACGAGTGATGCTCAAGCGCAACTTGAAACAGTGTATTATTTCTTGGAGGATCGAGTTTTTAAGCTATGAAGCCCGAACATGTTGAGTGATGTGAAGGTCTGGAAAATGTGATCAGACAGGGTAGATTGCTCAAGAAAAGTATTCGGCGCGCGCCATCAGTTCGCGGTAATTTACGAGTCTCTAGCAGACGCTAGATTTACGTCATTGTTACGTACATATTGGGTCGAAAAAAATATTAATTCTAATTATATGTGATGGTATTCACATATAATATTTTGAGATTTTTCAGAAATGTTGTAATATGTATAAAACCAACTAAATATGTAAAAAGTTGAATAGATCTGTTTCAATTTTTTAGAATTTTGCATTTAAGTTTTCAAAAAAACAAATTTAAGCCGTGAAAGAAATGCATTACTTTAAAAATTGAATGCTGTAAAAAAATGAATTTTCGTTTTTTTCGTAAGACGATAAATACGACATGTTCATGTATATCCAAAATGGTATTCGAACAAAGTTTTTAAAATGAACGAGGATTAGTGCTTCATCCTGACAAAGTTTTCGCAACAAGAACTTTTTATGTAGACTGACACTCGCAATAGATACGCATTCTGGCTTTAATGTATTGAATATGGATATGTAGCAGTCCGACTTGTACGAATGTGAACTAGAAAAGAACTTTCAAATCTACAGAACCGAGTTGCGAGCAATGCAATTTTAACTCATCTTTATTCAGTAGCTCATGACTAACTGAGCATCATTCTGAGCTGGGCAACCGGAACATATTTAGTAAAACTACTTAACATCAGTAGAAAGTTTTACGTTTACATCGTTTGTATCTTGTTAAATAAGCATAAAACCACGAAACTCGAACGGACTCTAATCACTGCTGGACCACTAAGGATTGGCCTTTGATGTTTCTGAAATTGCCAAAAGACTCGTAGAAATATCGTATCATGGGTTGAATACACCGCAAATTTTAATACTTAACTTTTATAATCGAGCCAAGACCGAAAATACATAATAAACTCACTCCCTTGATTGGAGGATACAGCTTCCGTATATATTTGGATATTATCTTAGATGATATAATCGTGAACAGAAATAGCTGATACAAAAAGATATACAGCTAGTATACCTCTTAATCGTGTTAAAAAAGATATGCCATCCACGATAAGTAAAAAACTGACTTCATCATGAACACATTATTTCGTTCTTCTATAGATGTCTATTGTCTAATTTTTGGTGGTTTTATTTCACATTTAAGCTGGCTTTAAGCCAGCGTTACCAATTCATTTCTCAAGATGAAATGTTTTTGCGTCGGTTCATAGCATCACATTTCTTGCGCTGATATCATCTCAAAATTCCAAGCCACTGATCCATTTAATATAGGCTTATTTCAGTGTCTTTTTCTGTTTCCATCTAATTGCTTAATTTGACTGCCATTACTTTGGTTTACATGAGTTATTGAGCAATGTCAACAATATTAAAAAAAATTGCCATTCATATCAAACTTTTTTAATTTCACTCTCGAATAACATGTTTTACAACATTCTAAAGTTAGAATGAAATGTTTCCCTCGCTTTTCTTGTTTTGCAGTAAATGTTTTCACAGCTTACGTGTCCGTGATTGCAATACTCCAGAAAATTCAGCAATGAACCCTCCAACAAGAACAGCCACGCTTCACGGGACTCATCCCCAATTTAGGTGGTGTAATTGAACACAAATACTGAGGGCGGCCGAGGTCAAGCCTCAGGAGCCGCTCACCGCAGCCTCGCTTTGATCTGACCGGTGCCGCGAGGCTCGGTCTCATGTGCTCCACTTGCTCCGCTTCTCGAATTTTCCTTCTCCGTTCTTGCGCTGATTCTGGCCAGAGTTTTTGTCTTTATGCTGTAGGGTATCTCAACTTTCATTTAAGATTCAGACTGCATCAAGGGATTTTCATTGAAGTCAAGTAGTCGACTGCTTTTTCTGTAAGGCGAGTGTGTGGAATAATTTGATGTGGATTTTACGAGCTTGAGGGTTGTGTCGTTCAGAGTTAATGTTTGCACATTGCTTCAAAACATTATAATGATACTGTGTACCTATGTTTCTTCAACACATTGGTACAGGTTAAAATACAGACCCTAAGTATAATATTGGGCCTTTATGTGAAATATTGTAGTAAAGTTCATTTTCTAAACAGTTCACTCATGCGACACCACTTGGCATGCCTTACCAACCAATACGAACGTATTCAACTGGATTCCACTACATATCTTATATACTGTCATTGTAGTTATCATTGTGCTGTTTATATGCTATGAACTTTGGGCCGGGCTACATTTTTCCATGTAAAACAATATCTTCACCAAATTAATCCGTTTTAAGAATCTTATCCGAATTCCCTCGTAGTTATCGTTGATTTAGAATCATTACCACTTGCATCTGCGGTTGGTGAAGTTTTATCTCTCGGTTTTCATATCAGCAGCTTACTTTAGGAGTCTCAATTCATTTCATTAATTAAGCTTTAAACTGTATATCTATGAACTAAAATTCATACGTGAAATTATTGTGCCTTATTAGTAATTCCCAATGTTTGTGTGATACTATAAGCACATGAAGATTTCAGGAATTGAAGTTTTCAGTCCCTCCCACATAATTACCCTCACTCACAGTAAAGTAATTTCCCGTAGTAGCAAAGTCGTACGTAGATAGAGAAGTCAATATTTCCAAGAAGAATATTTGAGAGCACAGAGTTGTAACTACTGTCCTATCACCCTTCTTAAATTAGAGAGAAGAGTTAGTGTGAACACAGACAACTCAATGTTGAAAAGCGCTACTGAGAATTGGCGAGTTTTTGAGTGTGAGTAATCGATACTAAAGTTGCAGCAGTAGCCGCGCTGAGTGACTTGAAGTAATTCACTTTCCAACGTACTTCGATGGAATGAATGAATGAATGAATGAATGTAGTCTGTAATGAACGAGGATTTCAGCATACTAATCAACGTGATAAGATGTTAAATTTTGATACGTTGTAAGTATACCTAGAAATCAGGTAAGAATTAGCCTAAATAAAAGCGAACACATAAAACATAACATTGCCAAACAAAGTAACTGAGGACTTAGTTCACCATTGAAATAAGTTAAAGTTTCTTTACCGTCGAAATAAAAATTCGCCCGAGTATAAACAGTTTTCGTTGCAGTAAAATAAGCAACGAAGTTATCAGCAATATGGCAACACCGAAAATGATTTCAAAAGCAGTAACATCATCGGAGTTATAGTAGCAGCAGCAGCAGGAGCAGCACGGAGGCTTTAGAGTGAGCTCTAGGCAAACAGGAAGAGCTAGCAAGAAAATACGGTGCATTTTTGGTCTCCATTGCCGGGCTCTTCTCCTCAGCCTGTGCTGCAGAGGCTGCAGCTTATGGAAGGCCCCGCCGCCGGGACCATAAACACTCAGTTCCCTGCAGCCAGCCTCCCTTTTTGTGTCGCCATCCATAGAGTGCAAGTCCGTTGTGATTAATTTCAGAACTTTAAAATATTTTCGAATTAGTTTTTGCAACGCTAGAATACCATTTCAGGCTGATTAAGTTTTCCGTTCGTGGTCGGTTTCTTCTCTCCCCTATAATTCCGGAATTGTGGTCCAGAATTTAATATTTTGTGAGTCAAATTAGATGCTGTTTAGATTAACAGGAAAGTATTGGGGCTTCTGATTTATAGGTGTTGGGTTACTTAGTTGCCACAGCCACAAGAAAATATTATAATCCCTCTTTCAAAACTGCATAATTAATTTTTTAGACCACACGCTTGCCAAAAATGACGTAAAAATGAGCAGAAAAAAATTGGTAGAAATAGTGAAGGAAAATAGGAAAAGCACCAATTGTCATATACTGACCGTAATGCGGTGCTGCAGACGTTGCTACAGAGATCCAATCACCACATTCGAGTAGTTTTATTTCACAGTTAAGCTGGCTTTAAGCGAGCGTTACCAATTCATTTTTCATGATCAAACGTTTTTGCGTCGGTTCATAGTATCACATTTCTTGTGCTGATACCATCTCAAAATTTCAAGCCACTGATTAATTTAATATAGGCTTATTTCACTGTGCCAACAAAAAAAAGAGAGTGCTGATAATTTGAAACTGAAAGGCACACGGTAGGCAAGGTTTGGTCGAGTGCTTTGACAAGTTCACCCTCTAAGTAATACGCATAATAAGTAAACCAGTCGATGAAAGCTTAGATAATCTTCAGAAGTCGAAGCTTAGCAGTACTTCACTAAGTTTACAGTCAGCAATGAAGCAACTTATTTCAACTGGTGGCTAGAATGATAAGCTCAGGCGCACGTCTCTGAGGAAACGCTTGAGAGAAAAGGAAAACTTACAGTTTCCATCTCTGTTATAGACGATTTAGGCATAACCTGATTTCGTTAAATTGGTATTTCTCGAGATGATTCGTGTTATTCATTTGACTATTTTCGTGTGTAATTTCTAATTAACGTCATACTTATTTCCATGATAAATTTATTAGAAATACTCATTTACTGTTGAACATAGAACTGAATCACATTTCATGTTCTCTTTGGAGTTTTTCTCTAATGGAAGAACTATAATAAAACAATTTGAAAAAAATTTAGTACAAATATTTCGAACGAGTACAACTTTTAATTTCTGACGTGCTACAAAGCCCACAAGTTCGCAGTGAAGCTATTTCCGGTTCATTACAATATAGCGAACACTCACAAGACAAATTTAATATTATATGAAGCTCCATGTATCGCTCTCATGACATTGACGAGGATGTACATACTTTATTTAGACAATTGATGCCTAATTTCTAACCTAGAACTTTTTTTATCTTCGTCTGATGCTCACAGCTTAGGGAATAATTTGTTGTCTGATACTCAGCTTAGGAAATAATTTTCTTGTCTGAAGCTCACAGCTTAGGAAACAAATTTTGTTGCCTGATGCTCACAGCTCAGGAAATGATTTTGTTATCTGATGCTCACAGCTTAGGAAATAAATTTGGTTGTCTGATGGTCACAGCTTAGGAAATAATTTTTCACTCACACTCTAAATAAATAAACGTGAGACATTCATGAGTGACCTCTTACTGTACTGAACATGCAATGCCAATAATACTTTTTCTGGAAATTTAGAACATAATTATGTGTTAAGAACAATATCCGCTCAGGACCCAGTGTTAATTTGTACGAAAATTTGGCACAGCAAAGCAAGAATGAATCTTCATAGGCGTACTTAGAAACCTGACGTTCAACATCAACATAACATTGTTGCTTCAAATTCTTCCAAAGGCGATTCCATCGTCAACAACCACATAGAAACGAAAAACAAATAGTGAAATTCGAAGAATAACGCTATCAAACTTTCCAAACTTCTTAAGATATTTCACGGTATTTATGTGAATTATCTTATGTGGTCCCTCCCGTAGAGTACATGGCGATGTAATGGGAAAAGGAAGAGGGGGGAAGGAGCACTCGCTGATGCGACGGTGCGAGCGCTCGTTCACACCCCATCTACCCTGCGACGCCGCGCAGACAACACTCTTAATTCACCGAAAGCTCAGAAGTTATGGCCACATTTGAGAAATTTGTGTTCAGTTCCGTACGTTAACGTAAATTTGGAAAAAAAACAAGAGAC
Organism: Orchestia grillus; assembly: GCA_014899125.1. Classification (NCBI taxonomy): domain Eukaryota; kingdom Metazoa; phylum Arthropoda; class Malacostraca; order Amphipoda; family Talitridae; genus Orchestia; species Orchestia grillus. The sequence continues at coordinate 21,080 of VOMN01105796.1, read as the reverse complement.
TTTAAAGTTATACTTCGTAATTCTTTATAACGTACAGGATCAGCTTCAGCGTGAAATTTCAAAGTGCGTTGTATATTTCTGTTAGTAACGCGCGATGAATTTTAACGTCTTTTATACCATCTGGGTCAGTGGTTGAACATTGTTTTTCTGAAGAGCTGACTGAAATGTTGTTTCCTCAGAAACTCATCTCAAATGTTGAGGAGTTTCTCATGTTTATCTGAAATAACAGAAAAAGAATATTTTAAACATCTCGATAGTGAAGTATGATAAACAGCGCACAAACGAGTAATTTTGTCGAACTGTTAAGTTATTTGTGACCTGGATAGTTAATAACCACATAATTGAATATACATAAAGAAAACACTCGCAAGTATTTCAATGAACTACTGCTTTGCTAAAGTAGAATAAAGAAAATAAACTTATCCACCTCGTCGCCAGACTTACCATTCGCATTAAGGTGCACGCACGCGCAGTCGCAATCGTGAGTTTCGTGGCCTAAAACATGAAAGTTCGGGGGAAATGGAAAGGAAGTTAAGAGACGGCGTGATTGCTCTTCGTTAGGTTACTTGGAGACAACGCTGTGTCTAACTTCTCAAATACAGAAAGTCAAGAGCGTGTCAGCCACAAGGCTTTTCTATAGGCCGCCTTCGATGCTGACTTGCGTGAAATGAACAGTGCAGGGTCGTCTTGACGTTGCCACGGCTGCTATTTGAAGTTAACTCACGGGTAAATAGTGAATAAAATTGTCCCGGGAGTTTTGCATGTAGGATTTTTGGGACGAGGCTGCTGCGACGCGTTCTCAGTCATTGGTAAGTGAAGCTGAAAGGCAGATTGTCTGCTCTACCTGCGCTGCTAGACATTTTAGATTAAATGTGTTGAGTTTACGAGCGTAACAAGCTGTAGCATCTGAATGTGTGTTGCATCAACCTCTTACCCGTATCTAATTATTTGCCATATTTACAGGTGCTACAGTAGTCCACGATGTGCTGTAGCACTGCTTTGTTATTACAAGGTAATGCTGTGCGTAATGATAGTTTTCGATCCCCTTCATCATTCGAACATTATTATTTTGAGCAAGTCCGTCCAACGAAAAGTCACAATACTTCATGTGACAACCAATGTTGATTTTAGCCATGGAAACTGAGAAATTATTTCGAACATTAAATGAGCAAAAACGATAAATGAGAACATGAAATTTACCTCCCCTGGTGTCTCTTTAACAATTACAAGTGTACGCTTTACTGCCATAAGGCTCAGCTTTGACACATACAACGATTGTTGTTTAGTTTTATTATGAGAAAATTATATCAAGGATGCCGAAGTAAATGAAGCCCTGCAATTCATTCAGTCATTTGGGTAAAGCTTGCGCATGCCGGAGCGTTTGGTAACATTTAAAAGTGAATGCAAGGGGAAGGAAAAAGTATTTAAAACGTCACTCCGCCTAAATGAGTCGGAGAAATACTTAAGGAATCACCAACAATTGCGGAGTCGATATTTTGAGGCAGGACTTGCACTCAATAAGGGTGAAAAAGTGAATTAGTTTTTGTTGTTGTTGTGGCTTCAATAACACTTTGGAGTGATAACTCGTTTACGACGAGCGCCATCGCTGGACAGGCTGTAGCAGTCGGCGGCCTCGCGACCGTCGTGAAGAGGTCGGGCCCTGACCAGGCCCGCCAGACCCTTTATACTCTCACAGAGTCCAATATTGCAGGGTGCATAACAAGATTCTGGTCTGGTAAGGGATACAATTTCAATTTTGTCGGCTTCAGCTGCACGCCGCGCTTCAAAGCAGAAGAGACAAGGGCTCCATTACAGGCTTGAACGGAATGGCGAAGCCCTCGAGGATTGTTGTTGTCTAGTAGACAAACTCAAGGCGGACTCATCTCAAGCGTAAACTATTATTTTCATCGTACTGTGCATGTATCACTAAAATAGTGTATTATCATTTTCTAAACTTTCCATAGACTGTGATGCTCTAAATTATCCAGTAACCTTAAAATTCACTATTAAAGCACGGAAGAATTTGCGTCGTCCAATAGCTGTACTAATGTAACGAACAAAATATAAAAATGTCTACGGTAACCACTCTTCACAATTAAATACTAATTTTCCGTGAAAAGTAGTACACAATATTCAAAGATTAGTGGATGCACCCTGCCGAAAATGGCGGGACACGTGGTATGAAATTCTAAAGATGCCCGCTAATTTACGGTAACTCGGACATAAAACAACGTTATTTTCAGTAGCACTGATACTGACCGCCTTAGCTGACAGTCTCGCCATTAGTTTAGGACGGACGGGAGGGCGACCTAATCAACCTAGCCTGCAAAACTGGGCTGTTATTATACATGGGGATTTTTCATCAATATTTCTGTGTTCCAAGACCCCAAATTTTGCGTCCTCAGGCAATAGGGTTTAGAGAAAGGCCTTCGGTTTGAAAATGCAAAGTACAACCAGTCGGCTGCTCTACGGAAACAAACAGAGGTAACGTTTCTCATTTCCTTGATATTTACAATAAGGATAGACCCATCAGAGCTCCCCACACAGATTACTGTTATGTTCAAGTCTGACAAAACATTTTTCAGCGCTACTTGAGTGAAGCTATTTTAATTTCTCGCCGATGGACTTCCATTTGTCAGTTTTCATGAATAATTGCATATATTGAATCGACACTGTGATTTTGTACCACAGTGGCGATCTTGAGTGTTCCTGCTTACGAATAGCATCACACTTTAAGGAGGGTTTCCCGATGGAAGAAACTTTTGGGAATAAAGTCTGATGCATCTGTAGCTGAGCCAGCACCGCAGAGATGTTAATGAGACTGACTGGATATTTGAGAAGTTTTAAAGAAGCAAAGGCCGCGCGCTTAGCAAGGCTATGAACAGCGGTGAACTCGAAATTTTTCCGCAGAGTAGAATCAATGCTGTCTTGAGAATGTACAGTTTTATATGAGCATACAACACTACGTTCATTTACGACGGGTTGAATAAAATAAGTGTTTGGGTAGGAACATGCATAAATAGATATTACATGCCACCACACACCACAAGACTCCTGACACACGACGCATCACACACATAATACAGGGCACTTCACGTTCACGTGCCGTACCCCACAACGTCCAGCAACGATACGCTGTGCGCACTGCGACGCGCTCATTTGTGTACCCGCCAGTACTGGCTTGTAATTCGGTGGGCTAAGCTTCGTCTCCAGGCAATAACAATGCGACATGGTTCTTTTTCCATTTTCAATACAAGAGTATTTCCACTAGACTGCATTTTGTAGAGAAATAAGTCGGACATACGGCGAAGTATTGACTTTGATATCATCCGATTTGTCTTAATTTACTTTATACTGAATAAATGATGCAAAATACGCAACCTAAAGCTCTAATTAAATAATTTCTGCCAGCACATCTGATGAGCCTACTCTGATTGTCAGTATTAAAATTATAAGAAACATTTCCTCCATTTGTTTTCGTGCCTTAACATGGTATGGCTAATTGGTTTCAATTTATTTTAATTCTTTTAATTAACTGTTTAACATTCAAAAGCTGCTAGTCAACAAGTGCTTGAGACTAGCGCCCAAATCACGTGGCTATTGGGTCTTCGCTTGTCGATAACAGTTCAAATTCTGATGATAAGCTTCTTCAATTGCGGCTTGCGTCTCTATTGTGCTCGTGCTCATGTTAAAAATTCATTGACCACGTGAAGTATAGAAAACATTCGTGAGAAGTGAGAGCATCAATGAGTAGAAGTAACGGAACGTAGCTGTGCACAGTGTGGAGGACGCAGAAGAGGGCGGCCGCTCCGTGGAGTTCACCTTTAGGAGCATCTAATGGCATCAGTAAATTGCAGCGTCGCCTACAGCGGCTTCTGTCAAACCCTTGCATGCGAACGTAAACCTCAAGCGAAGCTCGTCGCGATGCTCTCAAATTAAACTCGCCTACGCATGTCCATAACCGGAATAGTTTTTTCACTCGTGAAAGATGAGTTTCTTTTCGCTAAACCAGAAGTTCAAGAATAAAATTTGTTCAAGCGTGTTTTTTTCCAATCCCGTGTACGTAGATTTTAGTTTTTTTACGAGTTACTCGATCAATCGATGCATCAGTTTACTTAGATGAATGGTGAGGAATGAGAGCAGGCGGAAGAAATCTCGTATGAATTTCGGGCAGACGTTCTCCTAAGAACGTGCAAGCCCACGAATGAGGGAAAACACTGCCAAAAACGACGTCATCGCAGAAATGATGCTATGATCGACGTTTTCTATTGCATATGATGTTCATCATGACGTCCCGCTCCCTGAACGTTGAAACTTCTAACTGACAATACGTTTCTGTCAACAATGATCTGAGCACTTAGAAGCATGAACCCTCTCAAATTGAACCGTACATTGCACACTTGGAAAGACAAACAATTTCGTTATTCATTGGAGCATCACAGTACAAGCAAGTTATAGGCATTTTCAGGCAATTTTATTTTCACCTAAAGCATGTTATGACGGCGGTACTCGAGTTTGCTGCACGTTAAAAATTTCCTGTAATTAGGCAGCGCAGGCAATTTCGCCAAAGGGGGAAAAGTTAGAAGCCTGCAGGATGCAGAGGCTCAACAGAAAGGCTTCTGGAAGGCGAAACTGTGCTGTATAAATCAAGCTCGAGCCAAACTTTGACCGCCCATGAATGCTTGATGAAGAGATTCACAATACGTTGGTGAGTGGGATCTTCGGGAGGAGTATCGCCAGTGCATAACTTGCCTCTCTAATGAGAATGGAGACTACTGCACTATGTTAAAAATAAGTTCTCATTACCCCATCGTCTGAATATTAAAGGACTCTTCAGAATAACCCGAAATTTTGCTCAGCTCCATCAACTCGTTCGAACATTGTGCCGAAGTTCTCTTATGAAATTGCTTTCTAATTACTTCTCTCGGGAAGACGATGTGTTTGAAGCTCTTGTCTGTAACGTGAAACTCTCCAGAAAGCTTGTGATAATTTCCTCAAGAATATATTGTGTTCACCGCAGTAATCAGTTCAGTTATGATGCCTTAAAAATAGGTAGCCTTTCAATGCTTAGAAATTGGATTACTTACAACATTCTACTTCGAATAAATTTCATCATTCGCTACTGATTCAGTAGATATGATTTATGTCTCGCAGAATATTTGTCGTTTCAAATTGAAGTCTGAAACAAAAAATAGGAACGCTAAATGTTTTTCGGTTTCCTCATTCATGGAACAAAGTTAGCCATAAAATGTTAAACGCTGGGACGCTTTCTTCGGTCTCCTGAACAAGAATCCGGACGAGATCGGCATCATTTTGTTCGACTACACTGCGGAAATACCAGTAGCATCCATGAAGTTTGTTGCAAACTTCATAAAAATCTTCCCGTATTTTGCCAGGTTCGGATCTCCAACATATCCTCCTAACTTTTTACGACATCGACTGACCACACAAGCAACATTTCTCTATACCGACAATGGACTGTCCCTCTCAGGGGTTAGGTCGCTTCGGCGTGAATCATATCCATGAGAAATATATTCATGCAAGAACACGTTAGTGTCGAACTTGCACTCTAATTTTATGATTCGCGCAGCCTCATATAGAAATGATTGTACTTTACGCAGAACGTTTCCCTTTACAATGCATCCACTGTGCTGTACGCAGAGCATTCGGCAACTGTTCTTTCAACATCGTGTCCAAAACACTGAGAATAAACACGTATGTGCACAAAACCTTTCGTTTATTTTTTGGTTAAAGTAACACATTATGTACAAAAAAATACAATATTACACACGAATTTTAGGTATTAATGCAAATTTTTCTTCTTGCATATGCCTCTCCAACAGCTGTACATACTGAAACATTTTTTTAACATAAAATGTTTAAAGTAGGGCACAAGTTTCTTAGTGAGAAACGTTAGACACAATCTACGGGTTTGATCGTATTTACGAAAATACTTTATGGGTTTTAATTGATTTTTTAACATGGTTCATCTTCATAAATTCAATTCACCTTTAAAAATAACGGGAACAGTTGCCTGCACGTTCTTTGGGGACAATTTTTTTCCAAGTCAAGTGCAGAGACGGCAATCTTGAGGATCGAGGATTACGATTGCATTTTCGTTCAACTTTAAGATTCAAGGGGCCAATTTCCCTTCATTGTCCAGAACGAGCGTAGATGCCTCAGAGATATTTGGAAAAAGCACATTAATATACAACTGTGGAGTCGATGCAAAACAGTTGAACAGACAAAGCTAACAACGCGATGTCAACTATGGTAGACATCGCGGATTGTACAAGTGTTTTTGCGTCGTTGAAGAATTCCATTCATTGTCCTCCTTTTCTCACTCTGACGTCAAGTCGGAGGGCGATGCGCAATATTTTGGATCTAATTCTTCATTTACGCACAACAATTCAGCTTCGAATAAAAGTGAAATAAATTTTTCTTTTTTTTCTGAATAGTTTCACTAGTATCGTCACAACGGAATACCACTTCAGTGTTGGAAAGCTTTAGATGTCATTAATAAAATAAGTTATTATACCTCTACTCTCGTACAAGCTCCCTGGGTTCCATCTCACAAAGCAATTCACTTAGAAGAGCACCTGTATTCAGCTTGCTTAACATATTTAAGTATTCGGTCACTTCTTGACTTAATCAAATTTCCCGTGATTGCCTGTTTAGAAAATTCATCCATTTTCTATGATTCTGAAAAACTTATTCAAAACCTATTCGTTTCGTTTTCAGTAGCTCCCTTTTTATACAGATGACCCCATATTGTATTTGTTACATACCGTAACGTTATGCGATCATCCAGTGCCGAATACCCCATAGCCACTCCGTAACATCGCACCGTCCAGGCTGTGTTCTGCCCCTGGCCTGAAGCTTGTGTCTTTGCCTCTGTCTTATTCGCGCGTTACCAAAGCCACTGAGCGACGAGCACAACAACACGTCTTTTTGGTCTGAATTCATGGAGCTCATTTTTCAAGGCTTTCTTGCAAATAGCAGGCTTTGAAATTTACTTGCAGCCTCAGCTTCGTTTGAAAACCCACAGCTAAGAATCGCCAAGACGCGCTCGGTGGGTTCTGAGTGCGCCATTACTTTCGCAAGGAACAAGACCTTGCAAGAAAAGACGTTGGGTGTTCATTTGTGTTACCTTAATTGTCGCTCACGCCGCAGCAAAAAAGAATCCATTGTCATCGGGCGTAAATTCGAGTCTCGTAGCTGGCTTGGATATAAAAGCTTTTAGGACTGAGTCCCAGCGGAGGAAAACATGAAAAACAGGACATAAGGACAACATTAAGGAAATTTTGCCGAGTCTGAACGTTTTAAAGTATTAAAGTACTTTGTTTTCTATCAGAAAATTCTTAAGCGACCCGAGTAAATTTTAGATGGGTTCATAAAGCTTAGATGGAAAAGGTTGTCTGCTTTGTTAAAAATTCAGTAATGAAATGTACTTACAAAGCAGTATCTGTGCAATCGTCCTGAAGAAAATAGCGTTTTGTCAATATGTTACAGATGTTGAATGACCCCTATTCAAGGTAACGTCAATATGCCTTGAGTATTTGTGAAATCTACATAACTAACAATCATTGTTCTATTCAAAGGCAAGAACATAGAGTGTTTCCATCCTTTACTTCGTCATTACATACAATAGACGTGCGCAATAAACATAAGAGACTGCATGAACTCACTTTTCCTCTCGCCCGTGGCATCATATTTGAGTACCAAGATTTCTTCCCTCCAAAAAAGTTCTCATTATAAACTCTGCCGTTCTTCAAATGATATAATAGTTACCAAGTAGTCGATTATCAAAACCAATAATTTCAGCAGGAAATTATCGTGAAATAACCTAAAATAATTTTTGCTTCAGTACCTTCTGTACTTTTTTCATTTGTATATTAGAGTGTGGTCACCAAATTTTCTATTTTCGTCAGTTAGAAAACCGATTTCATGATTTGGAAAGTTAATAGCTATTTGTATGAATTGTTTGATGCTCTCACATCATACTTATGCTTCTTTTCATATTATTGACAGCGATTGTTCCTTCAAAACACGTAGTTTCGCCTCCTATAATTACAAAGAGCAGAACAATATTGTATTTAACAGAATAAAACACGAAAAATATTCACTGATTTGATCTGAAGTCCACTATAATTCTATGTATCATAATTGATAATAAAAATCTTTCAGTCAGGGTAGTGTAGCGTCTCATAAAAAATTATTCATGAATGAATATCACATCCGGATCATACTTGGAGAGCTCTGGGCAATAAATACAGGTTAAATAACACCAAAAGGAACGCTCGTTACAAGAGGTTTTAAAAACCCAGAGGTCTTTGGAACAGGTCGATCTAAATTGGCTCAAATTTATTGTTTTCCAGTTCTGTTCACAAGATTACGCGTTTTTAATTGCGCTCTTATATGCTCTCAGCATTTGCAAAATTCTAGGAAGGACCGAGCGCAGCTGATCAGAAATATTAACATGGAATTTCTATTATAATAAATTATTTCAATACATGAGTGAGTTGAAAAATAAGACAAAAGAAAATGGGAACGCAACAATAATCTAGAAAATGAAAGTTCGGGCAATACTTAGTAAAATTTAAAAATAAGACAGTTGCTTAATTTTTTCTTGGCTGAATCACTTCACAGAGGAGGGTTATGCACACTGCACTAGGGACTCATATAAATACGAATCGCTTAATTTATTAAAGAATTATCGCGATGAGTATGGGCTTCTTAAGACCAATGGTAATCCATTGAGCCAGTTTCTTCACTGTATTTTTAATAATATATAGTATAGTTTAATAATAACAAAACAGAAAGATTCGCATGAATTTCGTATACCTTCTTGTATTGTTGCATATACGTAGTCTCTTATCTCCATCTATTTTGAAAAAGAACACATATGATAACTTTGTTCCACATGATGGTCACAATCTTGTTAACATCAGTCACGCAAAGCAGTCCAATTGCAGACCTGGGTGGCTCTCCAGTGGAAAACCAACAAGTTCTTCGGAAATATGGTAAGCAATCTGAGGCGTACAATGCCCTTATAATAGGGTGCCTTCTGGGACGCTCGTTCCTCAGGCGATAACGCTAGTAGAATCAAATTCCACTCCAAAGGAAGCTGCCAACGCGATGTGCGTCTGCATTAAGTCTGATTAAACTTGGATAAGGTAGACAGAACGGGAGCCTCGGTCTCCCGATTGCAGTGTTCCGAAGGGGGCATAAATTTCAATTTATCTCCCTGTGAAGCTGGCTCTTCCCTCATCCAGATATGACCCAAGATACACTAATCTCCAGCTCACCACAAGAAAAATTCAGTGCAGTTGGGGCCAAAGTCAAGGTTTAACTACGATTTACGATGAATATTGAATTGTACATAAGAGCCTCTCGGCGTTTCGGCCATCATTTTGTGAATACGAATATCATTTTGTAGCACAATAATGATGATGAATAATGGAATGGATAACGATTATCATTCACGAATGTACGGGAAGCACTGAAATGAGTAACAGAATTTCAGCAAAAGTACTTTTGGTACAACAACCATACAGCTGACATATCTAATTCATCAGATATTACCCTCAAGAATATCCATGATCAATTGAGCTGTTCAACTCTTAGATGCCCGATTTAACTCTAATTATATAATTTATTCCCGAGCGTTGCATAAGGAGTAAACTTTTGTCGTCCCAGCCTCGCTTGACTCTCCCACTCCAGAGTTGACTCTCCCAAGCGCGCCACCTCAACTCGCGGTAAACATTTTCCAAGGATTTCGCTCTAATGTTTCCTTGAAACAGACGTCACGGCTGCTGGAAAAAGTAGCTAGTTTTCTTCAGTAGTTGAGCTTAGATCAGACTCCGGTAACAAATCATAACGTTTTCGATTTAAGCAAGTAGCTACAAAAAATATAAGAACCTTATCAGTGATTTAACATAATTACAGATTCGCCCATTCTTTTCGAGTCTTTTATGGCAATGAGTTAAACAATTACACACGATTATTATTATTATTATTATTATTATTATATCAAATGTGCAGGAACTGTACTTGCGTGTTTTAGATGAAGAAAGATATGAATGAGTTCACCTAGAATTAGTTTCTAAGCGATTCATTTTTCGTCTTCTAGTTATCCATGCACATTTAAGAACAGGGATGTATGAATGCATACATTAAAATAAAAATCAATAAAAAATAAACATAAACATAACATTTTTATATTGTTTAGGGAATTTCAATCCTCGCCTGTTTACTTATTTTGCTTTGAATTCATTTATTCTAGCAAGGTGACTTCTTCCGTGTTTGTACATTTCAATAAAATTTAATTAAACATAATTGGGTGAGCCGTAGCTTATACTTTACGTATTCCATTCGTAACCAGATAATGAAAGATAAATTTAAGCCCGAGTAAAAAATAGGCAAGCCATGTAAATGTTGATTTTACGTGTAACTTAAATATCACATCAGGACGTGAAGGGATAACATAACTCATCAACAGTGACCCGACAGGTCGTGGGCTGGCGGGTAGGCATTTAGGCTTCAGAGGGTCAATGTACAGTAATGGCCGGCTACAATAGGCTACAGCGATCAGTGCAGTCATATCGCAAAGATGTTTTGAGCATTGAAGACTCGAAAAGTAAATAAATTGCGGTGAGTTGCTTAATTTTCAGTAAGATCTCAGCGACCCAGCGTGATAATGAAAGGGATAACCAAATAATGGCGAATGAGATCCTTATCCCAGGTAAAATAATGTCATCCACAGAATAGAAGTGCAGAAATATGAACATTACGCACACTTGTGAGGTGCCGTGAATGTTTTTCTTTGAAATTTTGTACTTTACTTGAATAAAAATGTAAGATCACTCAAATTGGAAGCTTAAAACTTAAAGTTTTAATTTATGATTCACCGTTGTAGACTGTCAAGAAACATTTTTGGGTATTATGATGAATTAATCTACACAAAGAAAAAATTGTATTATTACGTGGCAACGGAAGAACGGAGTATCCTTTCTCACGTAGATGTAGCTCTACGTACCGGCAGAACTCTAGCGGTTACTTACAAAATGTCTTCAGTCGAGAAGAATGGTACTAATTTCAGCTCCTCCAATCGATATGTAGTCCTGTAAATTGGGCTGCTAGCTAAAATAACTTTCGTTTTTCAAGAAAATTAGCATCAACAGCTTGATATACATGACATATGACTGTTAACATTCTCACAAAAACTCCACAATTCCAACTGAATTATTCAAGAGCAAGTTCCATAAATCATGAATTTACATTGTGAAATTATCCTTTCAAAGATGTATACTCCCATGAGAGTTAACAATCCGTGTAATTTCAAAGCAAAATAAAGGTGCGAGCCAACTTCCACGCTGTTTAAGCCGGTGTCAACATACCATAACTGGCGCAGGCCGAGTTCGAAAATTACAATCTGCTTGTCGAGTTTCGGACCCCACGTCGTGAAGCAATTCTCGTAATGCGCCACATCTTGTAGTAACGACCGCAATGCCAACGCCTCCAAAGTCCACGGGAAAGAGGCCCAGATATGGAGCAGCGTCTGTATCTAGTCACGTCCCTACTCCTCGTTTGGGCTGTTGAAATTCTTGAGAACACATTACAGAAGCTTTTCCTCGGCCTGCACATTGCTCTGGGCGGTGATGCCGCTTGCCTACTGGCCTCACGCTACTAAATCTAACGTGGTTGTTGTCTCATCGCGACACATATTATCGTACAGCCATACAGCGTTTTAGCTGACTTTTAGTAATAGCAGTAGTAGTGGTAGTAGAAGTAGTAGTAGAAGTAGTAGTTGTAGTAGTAGAAGTAATAGTATTAGTAGTAGTAAGGATGGCAACGCTTCAGTTAGTTTTCTATGCTATGGTTTCCCTATACCATGGTTTCTTTGTACCTGAGGTCAGGCACGGAGTCGGAAACATGCCAGCCTTACCATTATTTTCTTTAGAGATGTGTATTTCTACTGTGTATGCGTATGATGCCTGAAATTAAAACAAAGTAAATAATTTTTAAGTTATTGCATAGAAGAAAATAAGTTAATCATTTTAAAGACGTTTTTTTCCAAACAGAACACACTACAGAAGCAAATCTGTTAATGTATTCATTGCCTGTCGACAAGAACACAAATCCAAGAAAATATGAGTCGTTGTCAATAAGAAACGATTAACGATTTGTGATTTCAGGAGTACACATCAATCGGACTTATTCAGTGTAATTAAATTGCAGCCCTGTGTCAAGATCACAGTACTGCCCATGAGGAATGCTTCATCGCATAACAAATGGCTTTTGCCTCCCCGTCTCGAAACAAATATTGAAGACTCCAACTGCAAATGTGTACACTTTCTGGCGAGTAAAAATTGAAAGAAGTTATAGAACATAACAGGAAGCAACACTCTCACGCTTTCTTCCAGGTCGATTTAATTAGATAACCACAGTAAGCTAAAATGAAAGCTTTCTTGTAGACGAATGAAGTATTTACTAATGAACGCTGGATTAGAGTAAAATGAGAAAATAACTTAGGAATTTCTCGAAATTTGAGTTTGAAGGAAGGTGCACCTCAGGTCATGGTGCGGAAAAAGTGACTTGATGCTTTGATGGCTGGCTCGAATCGTTCGTTGGAGCAGTCATCATAAGTTCATATTGGATCACGTGTGGCTTTTAGGTTTGTACATCGTGTTGGGTCGCAGCATTTGTAGCACCGAGACCCAGACGGCAATTACCTTATTTAGGTAAGGAATAAAGAGGAACGTACTACAGTAGAGCAGGTATTTAAAATCACTCCACATGATTAATCAGGGATTTTGGATCAGCGCAGAGGAAATGCGACTTTGATTTGAGACTTAAGATGAGGCAATTGTCGGGGTTTCATGCACCCAAAACTTCTAGTATGACGAGGTTTACAAAAAGTGTAACAGGAATATTCTAGCAATACGAAGTCAATCGGACTTAGAGTTGAGAACGATGCCTTCAAGTGCTATATTCCGAACAAATAAAGAATATGGAGGAGAGGAAAGAGAATTTTGGGGGATAAAATGTAGGCTACGAAGTGAAATTCCGAATGGTGAGAAAATGGATGATATGAAAACGAAAGTGTGAAAGTAACAGTGAGTAAATGAGGCGCTCGCAACAAGAAGATGTAGGAGGACGTGAAAGCAATTCCAAATTCAGATTTTAATGAGACATTTTTTCATTTAGAAGTAACAGATGCCATTGGAAAAACAGTCTGACTTGAGATTTGTAGGGTGCTGAGCCATTTGCGTTATTCTCGAATTGTAGGTACATCATCCATTAAAAAACTTACGTATTAGGTTTCAAAAGAAATAAACAACGTTCCCAAGGAAGGAAATTACTCAGTGAAGAAAGCGTAACTCATCTCTGCAGAAGAGACATTACTCACTATGAGAGACGTGAGAGAAGCAGATGATGCTCATTAGGAACATATTTCTCATTAGATGAAACGTCGGGAAATATTAGACCCATTTCGGAAAGAATTGAGGCACTCAGTAAAAAGCTGTCATTAAGTGGCGAAAAGATACTCGACAGGAGAAATGTTACGCAGTGTGAGAAATAAATATCATAATAATCGGAAAAGTACGTTTTCAGCGAAGAAGAAATTAGAACAGGTGAAGCAGCTCATTTGGGGAGAAAAGTGAGTGAATATCAGCTCTCACGAGACGATGAAACACCTTCACATGCAATCTAAGTTTTACCAACTTAAACCTTTACGACTAAGTGGGTGAATCCATAATTTTTTGGTCATAGCACTGCACACTAAAAGTCAATTTAGTCTTCATGCATTTTTGCCCAGGACTAAATGAGATTTGGCACTTAAGAAATGGGAATAATAAATAAATCTTATACCAGAGAGATTAGAATGAATCACCGATTAATTACTCATGCAATATTGTGAGATAATGAACACATGGTTGTAGTTAGGCTCGTTGATCTGAATAATTAATCTGAGGCTTCACAATTCAAGTTGTTTCAGTAAAATGTATTATGTACATGCACGGGGGGGAAGATATCAGGCTTTAAAGAACAGTAATAAGAAGGTAAAACGTTGTTTTACTTCTAAAGGTAGCCGCAATATTTTTCAGAATAATTAATTGCACTATGGATCTCATCAAAAAGCATATACAATGGATGTGAAGGTGCGCCGCCGAATTGAGAGCTCAGAAATAATATACGTTTTATATGCGCAGCACCATTAGACTACCAATTCTCATATTCAACTGTTCATCACTGAACAGTTTACTTCAATTGAGGGGGTAAAATCCAAGTGTTCATCATTGAACAGTTTACTTCGATTGAGGGATAAAATCTAAACGTTCATCACTGAACAGTTTACTTCGATTGAGGGGGTAAAATCTAAATGTTCATCACTGAACAGTTTACTTCGATTGAGGTGATAAAATCCAAATGTTCATCACTGAACAGTTTACTTCGTTTGAGGGGTAAAATCTAAATGTTCATCACTGAACAGTTTACTTCGATTGAGGGCGTAAAATCCAAATGTTCATCACTGAACAGTTTACTTCGATTGAGGGGGTAAAATCCGATTGGCTGTGCATTGGCCTGCTGTTGATCCTGACCTAAAAGTCAAAATTGCTCGCTTGATGCCTCAGTGAACACTCAATAGCCGTCAGAAGCCGTGTAAGATCGTACAACACGCCGTGTATTGTCATTCTGTATAGACAGTAGAGGTGTATAGATAGCAGAGGCGTATTATTCGCATCGTTTCGTCATAATTACACTTGTGTTACGTGCTTTAAGCTCGCGTGTTATTTATAAATCCTTTACTTTCAAATGTTGTAAAAATGGCTAAGGCTTTTTATCAGTAACATTCACGGTAAGGTGACGGGGTTTTGTAGGTGAAGACAGAGGTAACTTTTTACAGTGTTGACTATTTAGCATCCATCATAAACGTGACCCTTGCTTTCATCAGAACAAAACGAGAGATGTATGTACAGGGTAACAGTAAACAGCTCACACACATAAAGAAAAATTTCTGCCTAGCAATACTAAAACGAACATACGGTATCATAGGTCAATTGCTGTTCTCCATTATCCCTAGACCACTGATAAGGCCTACTCTTATCAGAAGGCATTAGCTACGATAATACAGATCATTAGACTGCTGGCCTTCATCAGCAGGCAGCACCGGTTCAGCAGTATAGCAAGCCTTCGAAAAGTTTGCTGCTTCAAGCAATGCTCGGACTGACTTTAGCCACCATTGAAGAAGGCTGCGGCGCTCTGTCGTGCCGACGTTCACGAGCTCTCCTGAGAATTTGTAGGGCACGAAATGGGAGCGGAAAGGCGGTGCTAAGGTAGACCGGCATGTAAGGCGAGTAGGGGAGCTGTAATAAATAAACCAGCAGTACAGTACTAAAAACAGTCACGGTTCTATTGATGAGCATGCGGAGCTCCTAAAGAATTCTCTTGGCTTTAATACTAAGATTTAGAAAACTTCAAAACCAGAATCCCTTCAAAGAAATCTTGGAAGATATTCGAATTGAAGGAAATATCAGTTCATAATCGAAAGCCTTAAAATGCAGCTAAAGGATTCCCTTTCAACAAGCAAAGTAACGCAGCAATTTTCAATGATTTCGATGGAAAATACGATTCTTCAAAATCGTGTGTGGTAAGTTCAAGCGGGCAACCGCAGGTAGGTGTAACCCCACCGACAACCGCCAGAGCGCAGAGGCCTCGAAGAAGATTTGAGGACAACAGGGTCCAGGAGGTGTTCCAAAAGCGTCTGAAAAGTGTTCTCAGGAAAGTCCGAGCAGGTCTTGGCATCGATAAGTGTAATGTTGCTCGTGTGCATCGAAGTGTCGCTTTAGCTGAGAGGTATTTCTTGGATGAGCAGAAGTATAGTTTCGAGTTTGTCAGTGATATATAAGACGCTTTCTTGTGGCGAAGAATGCCCTCGAGAACTTTCAAATAGCTTGTTAAGTACGAAATTATTATTATCATGTTGAAAAAATAATTAAAAAATATAGTAGTGATTTAACTACTGATTTCATTTTGCAAATGATCCGTGAAATTTCTTCGAAGAAAAAACTTAGACTCTGCTTCTTCAAGTTAAAGACGCTGAATTATTAATGATATTGAAGAGACTTCAAGAAAAGGATCAATTGATGTCATGAGCTTTTAGGTTAGGATTCTTGTTGGGGAGAGCATCTTTATTCTTAGCGAGATTCAATGTGAAATCTCAGATGAAAAATGAGTGGACGTCTTAAAAACAATAACTGAACTCCCAAGTCGCTGGCCAGAAGCCATCACCTCAAATGGGCTGAGGTCTGAACGCCCTTTGGAGCTTTCGCATCATCAAGCAGCCGTCATTACGCTCTAATGTGTGAGGCGCATTGGATGCAAAAACTCTTGGAAAAGAGCCAGCTTTACAGCAGCTGCGTGACAGCAAATAACCAGGGATTATGAGCTAGGGGAGAGGAGAAACACACGAAGAGTGTCTCAATAAAAACTGAATTAGATGCCATCAAACAGTTATAGGAGCCATGTGTTTCCAAGCGAGTACGATTGTTTACTTGAGAAAAAAACGGGTGTTTTAAAAATGAAGCGGGTCGTTGTGCTTAATGCAATACTTACGCATAACGACGATTCATTAATAGCTAATGCGAGCAGTTTTGCTACTAAAATTATTCGTTAGCTGTAAAATTTTGATATTCGTTTGTAAAGAAAACAATGAACTTTATAACAGTTTAGATATGAGGAGGGCGCTCAAGCACGACAATCAACGATTGCATAGTAACATTTATTTAAAGAGCGATTAAACTATTGCGGACACACTCGGGTGTATCACAAAAGCTGTATGACTGCTATGCTTGGTTCATAGTAGAACATTTGACAGCGACAACTGCATTCTACTGAGGTGCAGAAATGATGAATGTTCATCACGAACGTGCAGAAATGATGAATTCTTTTCTCAAAAGGAGCAGAAATAACGAATTTTCTTCGCGAAGGGGTATAAATAACGAATTTTTATCGCGTAGGTGCAGAAACAACGAATGTTCATCAAGAAGGTGCAGAAATATCGAACATTCATCAGTAAGTAATTCGGTGTAATAGCTGAAGTAAATTTTTCAAACTGTTTGAGACAAGAAAACTGCATAAAATTCAATCAAGATCAACTGATAAACTACCCCTAATGTTAAAATATTTCCACGAGGTGAAAGCTACATAAGTGCTGTATCTTCGTGTGAAGCAAAAATTACAGAGCTGAGGACTATATACTAATCACGAAAATAAGTTTTTCAATATTTGTGAAGTGAACTTTCAAGATGGATAAATAGAAATCTCCAAAGGAACTTTTTCAGTTATGGTAAGATACGAGGATTTAATTTATATGAGCGTTTACAGCTCAAATTAAATTGCAAATAAAGTGCGTGTTACAAAAGGAAAAGGACAAAAAATGCTCTCGAATTATCGTATGAGGCGAATCAGGGAAAACGTAATAACATGATCATTCGTGCCTTGAGTGAGAGAATACCACCAGACGATCACTTGTGTCATGAGCGGACGAATATAATCGAATACAAGGAGGGACGCAACTTCAGATACGCCGTGGAGCTGAACTACTTGCTGCAGTATTTTCGGATGAGCTCTGGTGGCTCTCGGACAAGCGAGTATTTACTCGTGAGAGACGGTGACGGTGATGAGCTGCCCCGTTTTAGCATTAATGTTGCTGGTGGCGACATAGGAAGTTTATTTTCCCAAGAGGCAGTTGGGCGGCAGAGGAGGACGTAAAGTATGACGCTTGTGGCGTCTGAGTAGCGTAACAGTCAGAAATAACTTAGTTTGTCGTACTGAGATTAGGTGTAATTAATTACAGTTCGAATAAGTCATGTTGAATTTGCATGTGGCCAAACTTTTTTTTAAAGGAAGAACTTGTGGGGGTCTTAAAACTCGGGATTTTGTTATGGATTGGAAACTTACTGGGGCTGCTTGGATAAACTCGTGGCCGTCGCTAGAAAGGGCAAATGTTGCTTTGACCAAAATTTGTGTTGCAGCACAAAAGCTGGCGAGTGTTACAGCATAAGAGCAGGCAAGAGTTGCAGCACAAAAGCTGGCAAGAGTTGCAGCCCAAAAGCTGGCAAGAGTTGCAGCACAAAAGCTGGCTTGTGTTGCAGCACAAAAGCTTGCGAGTGTTGCAGCACAAAAGCTGGCAAGAGTTGCAGCACAAAAACTTGCGAGTGTTGCAGCACAAAAGCTGGCAAGAGTTGCAGCACAAAAACTGGCAAGAGTTGCAGCACAAAAGCTGGCAAGAGTTGCAGCACAAAAGCTGGCAAGAGTTGCAGCACAAAGGCTGGCAAGAGTTGCAGCACAAAGGCTGGCAAGAGTTGCTTTGGTGACAGTTTGCTCTTGTGAGAGAGCATCGAATACATTGATCGTCCTCGTCCCCTAGACGCCTCTAGGTTATTCCCTCGCCGCACTTCCCCCTCAATTGGACAGGTGAAGAGGAAAAAGCCTTCAGTCTTAAAAACGTACGACGAGTGTAGCACAACCACCCGAAGGTGGAATGGGTTTCAGGGGAAAGGAATAATTTTGGCAGTGTTTTTCAAAATATAGAGCGTTATTTCCCGCCGAACGCAAAATTGACGCATTCAGAGGAAATTGCAATTCAAATGTCGTGGCCAGCTGAGCGCGCCGTGAATTCTTCCTGAATTATCTTACCATGGGATAGATCGGGGCATTTGATTTTACTAAACGTGAACACGAAGTATGTTACTGCACTCTTAGATCGATTTCTTTACTAAGCTGGCTAATGTTTTGTGAGTAAAATGCTAAAGCCATCATGTACGCGTACGGGAGAAAATTTTTGATTTGCACACAAGGCATGTCTACGCTATCCTAATATCACAGGCTTGTGGCTGTAAAGTTTGACTAAGCGAGAGATAATTTTCTCGCAAAGTTTTTTACAAAATTTTACTGTCTTAAAATAAAACGCGACGAAGTCACCATCATTTTTCCTGCACATACGACCACCCTGACAATAGTGCATGACATTGGTCGAGGTACCTCCACAATAAAATACTCATCGAAGAAAAACCTGCGAAGGGGACATTGGAGGTGCTTTATTCAAAACGAGTCTATTAGCTTGAATTTGAATTCGATAGAAAACTTTTTTGTGAGCTGGTAAAAGGTAAGTTTATAGGAATGTAGGGCAATATTCGTTCCTGAACGACCTCTGGGATGGGATTTGGAGCGCTGCAGCTTCAATATCTCCCGCACAAACTGGACTCTGAAGCACATCGCTTCTCTTCATGATCTCCTTATAAATATAATTACGAAACAAGGCTTGTTCATATTGGTGAAAAATTGAATTTGTTTTCCTTTTACGAAGATATATTTAGTAATGTCTTCGACAACAATTTATTCAATTTTGTAAAGCGTTCAATACGCAATGCCCTAACAATGATTCATCAGTAACTTTGCTGTTTTCAACATGCAAATTATTTCAAAGAATAGCCTCTATTTAATCCAACTTACAACAAACTGAATCCTGCAACTTAGATGCTCGCTTGGAAAATTGTATCACTTTCGCTTTCTTCCTGAGGGAAACAGACCGGCCTGCACATGTGTTGATTCTAACTGTTGATGTGTTGATTCTTACTGTTAAAACTATTAATTTTTAAGTGAAAACTGGGAAGAAAAAACTATTGCAGAACGGGGACAACACTTTGCACGTTAATCCCTTCAAATGAAATTACATTATTTCCGTAGCAAATGAATTGTACTCGTAATATGTTATCATAACGTCATTGCAAAACAAGCTGCAATTATAAAGAAACTTACAACACAAAAATGCTTTACAATATCAGTTTTTGACGCCGAAAGAGGTGTTGAAAAAACGTGTCCATACGTAAGTAAATTAACTGAATTGGACATCTTTTCGTACGGTGATTATTGGACAATGTTATAACGGCGCTCGGCTTATGACACCATCCTGCAAAGCGTGTTTTTGAAGCGATCGCCGCGGTCCCGTCACAGGGGTTGCTATTCGCTAAGCTGCCTTCAGGGTTCGCGCTCCCGTCTCAGGGGCTTCAATTCGCTGCCTTCAGGGTTCGCGCTCCCGTCACAGGGGTTTCAATTCGCTGCCTTCAGGGTTCCCAGGCATAATTTCAAGACTGCAGAGTCGAAAGCTCGGTGTCTGGGGCCCTCGCTGTATACCAATACTCGAAAGGACTCAGAATTGGGGCCACCGGCAGGAGATCAGCAGTTGCAGGGTCGGGGAATGAGATTACAGCTGAAATCGAGGAACACGGAAAGACAGCGCAGTCAATCTCCGAGTGCCCTCAGCTCAAGAATATTCAGTCTGAATTCTTCAGAAAATAAGAAATTTTTCAAATCAAGTCTCTCAGTAAAATACAGTGTGGGCAAACTGTACGAGTGCTTAGGATCTAGATTTATAGAACTGACTTTTGTAGTATTGCCTTTTAGTCATCACGCTCATATAAACCACGCAGTTTACTAAAAATGTTCACAAAAAAATTGACGTAACTTATTCATGACCAAAGTTTGAAGAGCTGCTCTGACAGTAGTTTGAGGAAATTATCCTATACAGCTGCGATATGTCTTCCTGATTGTAAAATGTATTCCTGCTAAAAGAGTTGCTGCAAATCAGAATCATTTTACGTCTGTACCCCTAAAATCGATAATTTAAGCGCGGCAGGTGATCAAAACCTGCAGTTTGTATATTCATCTCCATATGCGACAGCTGTTCAAATGTATAATTTTTAAAAAGTACTTTTCCACACCATATCCTCTTTTTTTTGCACGGGACTAAGATAGAGGGAATCAGTCTGAAACTTGACCAGTATCGTACTCAACAATGAACGATGCACCGAAAATATGATGAGCAGCACCCCAGGAAGCTACCAACATGCTGTAATCCTCTCAGCATCACCAGGTCTCCGGTAGAGCCGAGAATCTGCCAACGTTCGCTGTATTACGAACGTTCGCAAACAGTAGGTGTTCGCATGGGCGTTTCTCATGTATCCATGTGTGAGGACAGCGCGGAACCCACCCAAATATGGGCACAGACAGCG
>VOMN01105795.1:0-12470 GCA_014899125.1 Orchestia grillus | reverse complement strand
AAAATCAAAAGTCCTCCCGATAATACGTAAGGACCGGAAAATCTAATTTACTCAAATAATGTAATTTAGTGGGAAGACATTGATATTTGCAAAAATAAGTTATGCTATTACCCTTCTTTCAATTGAACATTTGCTCGTTTTTTTCTGCACTCGCCATACCTAGTTTAATTTGAACGATTTTACCGTGAACTCAAACCCATAGCTGACGCCCTACGCAGTCAAAGGAAGAGTCGCTGCGTTGTCTTCCGTCGTAGCCTGGCTACAGAAGATCAGGCTTTCGTCGGTTAGAAGGAAATGACACGGCACATCTCGCATCTTTTTATCATCATTTCCTCGTATCTCTGAGGCATGGAGCTGCTCACCAGTCAGCACCTTGCTACCAAGCATTCGAGCAGCTAACGGTCCTCATCCATCAATCCAAAGATCAATGAACTGCAATATGTAATGAAGAGGGTCATTTTTAAGAACTTCTTCTGAGTTCAGCTCAGAAGAAGTTCTTAAAAAAATTACCCTCGTCTTTATGGAGCCTGGGTGTCATATATTTTAATTGCAACAGAGGCCTGGGTGTCATATATTTTAATTGTAACAAAGGTCTGGGTGTCATATATTTTAATTGTAACAAAAAATCAGAGGCCTGTGTAAGCTCGACTTGGAATATATTTTGATAGCCCTTTTTTTGTAAAAAAAACTCTAGCAGTTTTAACCGAAATATTCCATATCAAATTGTGAATGAAAGTCGTATGTCAATAAATGCCAAAAATGAAATATTTGGCATTTCATTTTTTAATTCTTTGCTATTGGACCTTCGAAATATAGTATCTATCCCACATTCTTTACTCCACGTAAATAGTTTCATTGCGTAGTCTCAATGCTAAACGCTTTTGCGTCGTTTTACGTCCGATGTAAAGAGAAAATCATCGCGCTCGGTCAGAAACGCATGGCGCTTGGAACGACGAACTCTCTTCGCCTTCGCTAGAAATAAATCATGAATTTTAAAGGGAGCAGTTCAGATCATCCCCTCGCATCTTGTCTTGAACTCAATCGGCATTCCGAAAGGAGCAACGCGAAGGTTGTAGTGTTCATCAGAGTGCACTTTTATAGGCTAAAGGTATCGCATAACTCTTTTGCATATGCGAGACCTACTTGAGACAGGTGACCTGAACCTTTGACCTGACTGATCCCAATCAGGCCGTTTGGCCTGGATAGGTTCCTCTGTTTGGCCTGCATAGGTCTTTAAATTGCTTGAAATGATTCTCTTTATCTTCCTTCGATTACACTTCGCACATGTTTTCTATTGCTCTGCATACCTGCTTAGGTCTGCTTGTTTCCAGCACAGATTCCTTCGCTAATCTAACTCACTAGCACATGTTACGTTATTTGCGGCCATAGGTTCCTTCGTTCGCCCTCGTACTTGCACGTTTAGTCAGTTCTTAATAATTTCATCTTTCATCGCACACCAAGTGAAAGCGGAAAGATATTTATCCAATTCCCATTAGTTAAAGGTTAGACTCTTGAAATTATCTTCTTCGATCCACAATGTAACTGTTTGCATTTTCCGTACGTTAAACTATTTCAATTGGAGCATTATACCGGCTGCTTCAGAAGTAAAAACACTGAAGCCTCTTGCAGGGAAGCAAGAGCGTCCAGGTTCATGCAAAAAAGTCGGAAGGTAAATCTCTTGCTGACGTATTCGGGGCTCCAGCGTTGACTCAGGCTACTTTGCAGGGTCAGGAGGCGTTGAACTATGATCCTATGGACCATCTACTTAGAATTATTCAAAGCCACTTTAGCACATACTTCTAAGCCTACAACGTTTTACTTTCGAGTCGCTACATTATTTTGTGTTCATCTACGTGATTTAATTAGTACCTGTGCGTACAACGTTGATATCCCGATTGCTACTTCAAAATACTGATTGTATACAACATCTATGCTTAGTAGAATACATTGAATGTGTACCCCAGTAATAGTTAGTAGTACTACTACTTGCCTTGACTTAGAGGATACATCAACGCGAGCACTGTATACTTTACGTGTTGTCTACTACAAGCACACTGTAGCATCGTTAAGTGTTTAATTTCTTTGTATGACTTCAGCATACTGGATCTTGACATCAATACACATGAAGCACGGAATTAGTTTTCTATGAAATGTGCTTGTCGTCAGCATTATTTTCCTATTCCCCGATGGCAGAGCTTCATTTAACTTCAAGCGTGCAAATGCAATACGTTACAGATTTCTAGTTCATTGCAGCGTGATGGTTTCTTCATACCGATCCTAAGTCATACGCAACAAAAGCTGTGTATTCTATAAAACTCGATACGGTTAAATAATAAAAGAAATTAGCTACCTATTGTTTTTCGAGCTCCAGTTATTTATAATCTTCATCAGTTGGCTTTCAAAGCTGTGACCAAAGTTTAGGTTACATGTTAGTACTGAACAGGTATCAGCCTTCATCCAGAGCTGGCGATGTATAGTTTTGTTTCTTAATTGCTCCACAACGATGGGGTGAAAGCAAGACGGCTCGGAATGACAAAAACGGAGCTATTAAATATGGTCGGGCTAAGAGACACTCAGTAAAGAAAATAGCCGAATTTACAGTTGCTTCATATCGCAATGTTACTCGAGTCTACCAACAATAGAAAGAATTCGGTACGTATAGAAATTCATGGTAAAATTCTGATCAGAAGAAAATTCCAACCGATAAGGACCGCCACTCTGTGTCCTGAATTGTTGACCGGAATGTGTTTGGTTCAAGGATGGAACTACTGCGAAAGGTCAATGATGGCCCTCTCCTGTTGTTTCTGAACGAATTCTTCGTAAGGAAATCCATGCAATGGGTATATAGAGAATAGTGGCTCGTAAACGGCCGATACTTACTCCTGTCCACAACGCAACTCGCGAACTGGGCCAAAGCATGAGCACATTGGACTACAGAAGAATGGGGAAGTGTCATGCGGTCAGATGAAACAAGATTCTGTCTCTATAGCAATGATGCCTGTCGTCAAGTTCATCAAAGTCATTGAAAAGTCTTCAACAAAGCCTGCGTGCAAGATGCGATATCAGGAGAAGGATGGTCTGCTAAGTTCTGGGGCTGTTTCAACTAGACAGGAGATCGTCCTTTAGTGCAGATATCCGTCAAACTGAACCAGTGAACTGAACGAGCAGGGCTACGTTGAGTACTAGATAACCAAGTTTTCCCAATTGTGTAATTTCTGAATGAATGAATGCATGTTGTTTGCCTGTCTTTCATGATAATAACTCCCTACTCAATCGGGGTAAAAATGTCGTTAATTGGTACGACTGTCATTCAGGATATGTCTAGCATTTAGATTGGCCAGCTAAGTCCCCAGACATGTACTCAATACAAAATAAGTGGGATTACTTAGAACGACAAAGTTAAAAGTCGAAAAGATCGTCCACGTACCGTGGCCGCTCAACGAGATCAGTTGATGCAAGAGTGGTTCAAAATCGACCAGGTGTATGTACATTAGGACATTTATAGACTCAAAGCTGCTCGGAATTGCTGCCATAATTCGTGCTCGTGGAGATTCTACACCGTGGGACAGATAATCGAAACTATAGTATGTTGTTGAACTTATGTGAAAAATTTACGTTCAGATTACGTTGATCGTAACTTGGTATAAAGAAAGATATTTTAGCGAAACGGTATAACCTTAGCACTTTGTTTGACAACCAATCCCAAGGCAGCAATTTGTTTACATTGTAGCAGCTAGTCACGTGATAATGGAGCCAAAGAGAAGTCGACAAAATTTTTGGACGGACGTAATTATGAGTTTAATTAGTTACAACCGTCGGAAAAATGAGGCACATTATTTTAGGAAAATTAGATTCCCCTATCCACGCTTGGATGAAATTTCTTCAGTGCCTTGAATCTAAGAAAAATTTGATACTGCTGTTTAGTCTCGAGTGTGAAGCTATATTAATTATACTTGTCTCTATTGAACAAGGGGGAGAGGGAGGTTCTGCATAATATCTTTGAAAGAGAAACTAGTTATGATATCCAACAAGAGATATTGGCATGCATTTGTAATTTTGAATACCTGTTGTTAAAATTAGCAATCTGTTGAGACATTATTTTTCACAGATCCTAAGCAAAATTAAACTTGAAGGTAAGATAGTTAAAATCGAATATTTAGGCCACTCAAGAACTATTATCTTCATGGCGGATATTTGGTTATCCGTTTATATTGTATGGAGTAAAAGTCTATAAAATCTGATAATGTCTTCTAAATCAAGCAACTTGCGTCGCTTTACAGAATAAAGATAAAAGTATCCATCAATTTATGACTCGTAAAATAAATTGCATGCGCCTCTGCTGAAAGTTTCCATTTTAATACACTAAATTGAATGGGAAATCAAATACCTTTTTTTTCTTCCTGAGAAATAGGTATAAATTATAAAGTTCTCATGAGAATAACAAAAATCTCTATACCAAATAAATTGCAGCAATCGTAATTAACACTTCACAATTATTACGAGCGTCCAACACAAATTTCCTTAGAAAGCCCGGCAACCGCACAAATCTCCCGGCGAGCTGTTCATCCAGTTACCCTAAACGTAACCCCGCTCACGGGAGCTCTGAGGTGTCGCAAAGTTGCCTGGAAACTTACATGGAAATCTCGAGCGCAACTTGCGTGATTACAGCACACATGGAAGCTACGTTAACTTAGATGGACTGGCGTTACCAGCTGACCTCGTAATTATTTTTCCTCGTAATTATTTTTCATTGTTCGGCCCCACGCTTCAAAAATATTGATTAATACCTGCCAAACGGAAAAAATTTTTTTACCAAGTCAAAAGAGCTTTGTTAAGTGAGCCTGATTCAAGTATTTTTGCAGGATGTTGAAGAATATAATAATTTTCAATCGTTTTGATGATGAAAATAATTACGGCCTTGCACAATAAACATAATTAAATTTTTTAACGTTTGTAAGGAATGCTGTAGTTGCCAAGCATACTTTAATTTCTATACAGGGAATTGCGTTTAGCATCGATTGATAACCCGTACGAAGCGCGAATAGTAACCAGTTTGTCCAGTTTTGAGACAGTTAAATTTCTCTTGCGTTCTGGGTAATTTTGCAGTGAATTCCAATGAAAACAATAGAAACCAATTCCACTACCCTTCAAATGAAATTTATTTTAAGTGAAGCTCCGCACTCGGGAAAATTGCAAACTGTAATGGCTACAGGGTGCTGGACCATAAACGAAAGACTATGTTATACTTAAGAGAGGATTTTTTCAACAGACCTACAGAAAGCAGTGATTGAGTATTCGTAAGCCTCGCTTGTATGGCAATCAGAAAAAAAAGCAAGAAGCAAAAGTTGAAGTATTCGAGTCCAAAATTTTAGTTATGACTCTGAAAACCTTAATTTCTGGATGTGAAACCCATATTGCAACCATAAATTTTGCATTAAACTATTTTCATGTTATTTTACTACATTCTCACCTAGTTTGACTCCCATGCGTTACAGGACATGTAAAACTGTAGTCTTGAAAATTCAGAAATTCGAGTACATTCGTCGCACATACATACATGTATGAATAAAAACCCTCTTGTTTTAACTACTACCATATAGCGTTAGTGCTTCAAATTAAGTTCTGAAAAACATACGCACGTTAACCTTTTATCAAGCCAAAGAGTTCGTGAGCGACATGAGAAAAATTGCGTTTAATTCCTGAATTTCAACAGCTTTCCAGGCCTCGCTCGTCCACTTTCTTATTTAAATTAACACCGTCAATGACGCAAATTACGTCAACGGCAAGAACTCCAAGCAATAGGTCGACTTGAACTCGTGCTATCATATCTCTGCTAATCTTTATAGAACATTTATTTTCTTCACAGGAAGTCCCAGGTTTGATACGTCGGATGGAGTGTTTCCCATAGGAAAGGAAGGTTAAGCATAATATACCTAAAATGGAGGCACTTCATGTGGTTTGCATGGGACGGTTGTGTTCGAACTCCTTAAGGTGTCCAGGACAATCATGACACGGTTTTATTTCTGGTTCCTTAATTCGGTAATTGCAAATGACTCAACAATTTTCCTTGAAGTGTTAGAACATAAAACAAATTTAAAAATGAGATGTTGTTTTCCCTGAAAATTAACGTAAAGTTACTGCATGTATACGTAAACATACGCCGTAGTTATACTCAAAAATTACTTGCTGATAACATATAGGATTCAATAACTTTAATTAAAGGAACCTATAGCTTTGTCTTCGTTGATTCTAACTGTTCTACAGGCAGATGTGTACGAGCATAACCCCGAGTTTCTGAGACGAAAGAAACAGAGTAAACCAACGAACAACGCCCTCAGAGAAAAATGAGGGTACGTGTTATGGACTTCACGAGTAGACATACTAAACACGCCGTTGTTAACTGGAATAAAAAGTGATTGAAGTAAACGCATTTCGGTGTAAAATGTAGATTAAGAATTCTATTGTTGATTTTTCTGAAGATTTATTGTCCGTGGGAATGTTTAGTAAACCGTTTTAAATGGTGTTTAATTATGAACATCTCTGTTTGTATTTTTGCTCTTTTGATTCAGACGTCAATCTGAAGAAAAAACCGCAGTTGACCCATCGACACTGCTTAAATAATCACAGTTTTGTGTTATCAATAAAGAGCGTACTATTTTTCATCTATTCGTTATTTAGCTATTCAAACGGCCATACCGTTTTTGAGATACACTTGAAATAGTCTATTTTTCTCCGCGTGTAATTTAGATTCACAAACCACGTACGTGTAAGTTGACTTCTGGAACGTAACCGTACTACCATTCCTCATTCAGCGAATGAATTCTTAGCTCACAGACAAAAAAAGCATTTCAAGTGAACGTACGCCGAGCTACCCTCAAGTAAATGTTACGTACGCCATAAAGTGTCGTTGTCCAGTTTTTCTTTTGATCAGATCGTCCGAGCTGTTTACTAGCGTTCACATTCAGGCACCTTTGACTCTCGAGAAAAGTTATTGGTGTGACCTCTTTACTCCTATACTCCGAAGAATGGAGGGCATCACAAATATTCTAATTAGAAAATAGCGATTCCCCTGTTAAAAAGTTTCACCCAATGAACTTCAGACGATGAGTCTCACAGCCTTTACAGGAGATTAGAAACACATTTTGATTGTTTTTTCTCCCTAGTAAACTGCGTGTCGCCGCTTGTAAGTCTCCTTATGCGCTGGTCTAACAGCAGGACGCGGTGAACTTTGTATACTTCTACTCGTGCGCTGTTTTTTTCTCTAGCCTGATTGTGTGAATGGCTACAGCTACATCAGGATTTAAAAGAGGAGTGATATTCCGGAGAACAGGCCATCGTTAGGTCAGCCTCTGCAATGATTCACAAACTAGAAGGTAATGAAGGGGCGGCTTAAAAAACTTGTATAGTCAAAATTAAATAATAAAGTGAAACCGAATAACAACAAACATCAAAAATACAGTATTCATTTTTCGTCCTTTCTAATACTGTATATCATTTTTTCTTATTTATTGTTATTCGATTAAACTTTATTACTTAACTATGCGTTTACAACCTTTTCAGTCCCCCTGTTTTACCACTAGTTTAGGAACCACAGCTTCCCAGGGAAACAAGGTACTTGTTAAGGTCGCTGACAAATCTAAACAAATTCATTCAATTTCTACGTACGATTGATCTTCATCAAATTGTGTTGACCATTACCAAATCTGTGTGTAATTATAAAAGTTTTAGTAAATGACTGCTGTGAAATTTGTGTTACTGAATGCTGAGCCCAAATTAATTATGGAGACAATCTGTGTTAACATTATAATTTCCACCATATCGTGCTTCAAATGATTTCGCGACTACGTTGTACGGTTTGTCACATACGAGGGCGATGATGTAAATCTATGCAAAACTAACCGTATACGATACAAAACTGACTGAAGCGCTCAGTTTATCAACATTCGAGTTAGGTTTCGAGAGGCAGGACTACCCTCAACCTGAATACCTGAATAACGTCGTTCCAGCGCATCCTCTCGACCACTTATATTGCATGCAAAATAAACAGATGCTGAGATGAAGATATTGTGGAGCAGAGGTCACATGCTCACTCAATTGGTCTTTTTGGTTTACTAAAGCGAGAAGCACAGGATTAAAGTACTAAGTTAGCCCTAAAATGTTTTTTAACTGTTGTCTTACTGGTGGTTTACAGCACCACTTCATGAAGAACTATGCGTTCAAATTTCTTCGAAGAGGACAGACACCAAGACCACGTACACAGGCTGAAACGGTTTGTTGAGTGCTTCTGCTTGTCAGGTTTGTTAAGAAGTCAGTCCTTATACCTTGCAATCTGATCTAAATGAAGATTATTAATATTAATGAAGCATCAGAAATCTGAGACGGTTTCTAAAACTTCACAAAATTATCCTTTTCGCAAACTTGACGGATTTTGGTACTTATCCTCTTGTGTGAGGTGATTGTTCATTTAAAAAGGAGAATTGCAATGACTTAAAAAGCGTTTTAAATCTCTCGCTCCTGTGGTATCGCTGTTATTGCGTAAAAACATTAGGTCTAATGGTAGAAACAGCAGAAAATAATTCAGCACGCAACAGGAATCGAACCCTGTGCTTCAAATTTGTCCTCTCTGTCAGCGCGATCATCACTCAAGCCAGAGCTCTTCACGGAAGCAGAAGAATTATTCGTATTGATTGATGTTCACATGAATAAACAATGAGATCTGATTAGCATGTTGCCGTTGTATGGAGTGCATCCCATGCACACCATAAGCTCACATTCACTCCGTTATATTTGGTTATAAATATTTTTGAGTTCTGCGCCCACGAAACCCTTTTGTAAAATATTCGAATTACAAGCACCCAAGAAGTATAAAGACCACTGGTTCGAGATGGAGTTTAATTTACGCTCACCGTCTAGTCTTGCTATGAATATAGCTACTGATGCATCTCGTTAAATTAAATAGCTCTGTTACACTTGCTGGATCTTAATTATCCGAACTACCACCGCCGCCCCGCAGTAATCATTTCCCAATAATTTCTGGTGTGGCTTTGGAAAAATCTCAACCAATTCATCACTGGTCTGAGTTCGGTTTCGCTTAAATGTTAGGGTTACATAGCAGTGGTTCGTTTCGTGGGCATGGTCGAAGTTCAAGCAACATCCTGGAGCAACTCCAACTCTGACTTACAAGGAGGGCGCAAAGAACATGAAGCAATTACTCGCAAAGGGCAATCGTTATCTCGTGAAAGTTCTTTCTCAGCAAAAAAATATCGCTTCTTGACTTCATCATTTGGTTGGGACGAGAACGATTCTTGAGGGATCGACATACCAGTATCTTATAACTATTACTGGTGTCTTGGTTCGTTATTTTATGACTTCCTGTCCCTCCCTAGCACAGAGAGCTGTCGGGGCAAACACTGCTCCCTGAACCTCATCTACATGAGCATCCACCCAGAGCCTGAGAGGCTTTTGAACTTTCTCAGGGATCGCCCAATTATGCCTTGAGTGTACTACTCTCTCTTGTCAAAAATTATAAGACTTCATACTGTGCCATGAAATTACGGGATTGGATGAAGAGTAACGGAGAGATATTTTTCTTTATTTTGCGAAGAATCATGGCCCAGCATCCAAATCGAACTCAAAACTGAATATCATTTGTCATATTTTACAAATTTGGCTATTTTAGGGTGTTAGTTTTACGAGCGTGATTGCTAACGGGATATTTTTAAAATGTGCTTTTGTTCGGCATTATTTCAACCACTTTCCTGTGATTATATTGGACTCCAACATGTGTATCGAATGCGCGAAATTATTCGGCTATTAAAAGAACATGACAGCAAGGAGAGGGTGAATTGCTGTGAGTGTTAGTGTGACTTAATAATAGATTTAAAAGTCAGAATTGTGAAAAGATGACACTGCGCAACGGAAACTAAATTGTATATGATAATTTCTCTTCGGGTAAATTAATTTAGTTCGCTCCTCTACTACAACATTTCTCTACGAAATGAATCTTCCTTTAATCTAAGAAAGGATGTTCAATTGAGTAATCTCCAAAACTTGAAATGTCACTTATCTCATAACAGACTGAATAATGGGCGAGGATAATAAAATAATGCTAATAATAGGTAATAATACTGTATCGAGATACACAGACGTTTATCCTCGTCTGTAGGAGATTAGCTGTTTTAAGAGACACTTGCACTGCTCTACGTAAACGAAGAACTTAGTCGTGTGAGTATTTCTAAGTGACTAGTTAAGAAAATAACTTTGATGAAATATTAATGCTTTCAAAATACTTGTGTGGCATTCTTTACTCAGGTATTCTAACGAAAAGTTCCTGTTTCTACTGCGAATTGAAAGCGAGATAAAACCACCTAAGCTGAGTTTAATTAAATTCACAGCGTGCAAAGAAACACGTGACTCCTGTTTAAAAAAAACGATGCGTATGTTAGTTTATCTTCTTATGTTATAATAATACATTTGTTTCTATGAATTTAGCTTCCATACTGATGTTCTTCTACCTAAGTACAAGGAACAGACAGTGTTCTTTTTTTACCGCATGCCAGGTCTGCCTTGTAGCATCCAATTTAGAGCGTTTGTCTAAACGAAAGGTCGGTTATGGACGCTTAGAAATGAAAATGAATAATAATGTCAATCTTAAAAAACTGGAGTCCTTGATGAAATTGAGAAGTCTGCAAACCACGTATTTTAAATTTGTGTCGGTAGTCACGGTACATGAGTTTTTAATTTCATTTCCATCATATTTTCGGTAAAACTACAAGTAAAATTTTTGTTTTGGGTAAAACAACTGTAGAAAGCTTTGTTTCCATGCTATGTTTCTTGATTTATCATGGAATTACTATCACAATGAAATTAATTCCGTGCTTCAAATATTAATGGCAGCATATGATCTCAGAGGGGAAAATGTATGTCATATTTTTAGTGTCTAAGAAACCATTTGAATAAAAATGTTAAATTTTCGCATACTTTTGATACCGTTTAAAAAGATGATTACAAGTGAATAGCTTCAGCAAGGAATATTCTGACTTCACAAGAGAATTGAATGACGCATTTTTATTGAAATTTTAATATTTCGATCCAGAAACAAAAAACAGCTAGTGAAGTTACTTTCAAGAGTTATGATATTTGAAAACAAAATTTAAATTCACTCAATGAAACTGTGCATCATTTTCGACAGTAAGTTCCCATTTTGACTGTAAGTTTCCATTTTCAACTCTAAGTTTCCCTTTATATAAAGTAAATGGAATTAAGAGCCAGAGATCCTCTCGTCTATTTTGTACCGCAGATTGAACAGATAAAGCTCCCTGTAGCTCAGGGCGCAGCCTAAAGCCACGCTGTCGGGAGTTCAAACTTGGTCTTTCTCTTTTCCTTTCTTTCGATACGTTTGTATTTTCACTTCCATCATTATCATATCCATTTCCGACTGGAAGACCGCCCTTCTTCCCAGGCTCGTAAACTTCTACATTACCATTTTGACCACGAGGCTGTACTTGAGCATTGCTTGAATAATACATGACGTGAGGCGCAAGTTTCGTGCCCCAACGAGTCATGCGTGAAGTGGGCAGCGAACAACACGCATTCTGCCACTTGTACGTATGTGGACTTGTTCTTCCGTCCGTGCGGCAACATATGTACATTAGAGAAACCCTTGACAATCTACCAAGTATGAGATAAGCTTCAATGTATCTCATTTTTTAGGTTTTCTAATTATAGAAAGAGGTCTAACCTACATTTTGTTCCTCATGTTATTAACGAAGTAAAATTTTGAAAATGTAAACATTGAATTCTTCACACAAGAGTTACTTAGACGAATGACAGGTTCGTCCGTGTAATATGATTTTCTGACATATTCTGGAAAGGGGTAAGCGTCCACAACACGAATTTCCATTAACAACTCCCAAAGCAGCATTCTTGATCAATTTAAATGCGATGGTCCGCTCATGCTAGCGAAATTAAGAACTACAACACAAACCTCGGTGACTCATTATGAAGGGGCACTAGAAGGTGTTCTTAATTCGATGTGCAGAACGAGTGTGAGTAAATATTATTATGTTCTTTTGGATCTGTCCATGCGGGCTCCACTTTGCTTGTCCCTCACTTCATCTTTCTAGGAAAACTATTAACTTTTAACTATATATATAATCTATATTCCAAAGAGAATTAGGAATGCATTCTAAACTTAAATTATGAATTTGAAATGCGAGAACAGCACGCTAATTCCTATCATGATTTAATATTTTACATGCCAAATGCGGATGCGCGTGTATAAGAATAACAGCTTCCGTACCGATTTATACATGTACTTTCTTCATGCTTAAGAAACAAGAAGATTTTTTCACTGCGAATGCGTTTTAAACTCTCGCGCATTTAATTAAAATACCTCACATGCAACTCATTTTGTTCACAAAAACATGTTATGTACAATATATTTACCCTGTATTTCTAGGCAGTCGAAT
>VOMN01105792.1:0-12312 GCA_014899125.1 Orchestia grillus | reverse complement strand
ATAAGCAAAAATATACAGTTGTTTACGTGTTTTGAGGTTACTCAGCAAATCGAGTTGTCAGAGTTTTCATCCACTTTGAGCGCTTGTTTGGTGTATACACTTACACGTTTGGTGAACACTTTTGCACTAGGCGTTTCTTTCACTTTCCTTGTGGAAACCTAGAACCTGTTCACTTCACAAGCAATGCTTTCCAGCAGTCCAGACCAGCAACTCAAGACAAGCACTCTTTCTAAACATACACTGGGCTGATACACTTCGACTCTTGACATCGACCCGGGAACGATGCTTCAATCGACCATCCGCAACGGTAGTCAACACACGAATCACACGCACACAACACACGCACAGGCGCGTAAAAGTGTGGCTATGGGAACGTCCGGGCGTTGACAGTTTCTCATCATGGCTCGCAGTGCACATTACAGGCGCTCAAATGAACTTAGCAAGTCATCCAGACTTAGCAAGTTACCCATACTTAGCAAGTCACGCGCACTTAGCTAGTCACCCAAACTTAGCAAGTCATCCAGACTTAGCAAGTCACTCAGACTTAGCTAGTCACCCAGACTTAGTAAGACACGCACGGCCACAAAACCTCACCACACGACGGGCCGGGCGTCCAGCCATGGTGGTGCAGGGCGGCGGCCCCCAACTTTGGGTGGGGGGGGGCGGTGCCCACCATTTGTATTCGCCCTTTTGGGCAGCATAAATTGGTCTTAATAGAGGCGTTCAGGCGTGTAATTAGATCGCTCTCATTGGATAATATGTTCCGCTAGCTTTTTTGATTCGTGACTTGCGTGACGAGCAGACCGGGGCAGGTTTTAGGTCTTTTTTGACGATAGAGCAGAAAATATTCGAGTGCACCTGCATCGAGAGATGCGTATAGTTTGCGGGTGGGTTGATTTTACAGTTCATGAACGAAGCCGGGCGAGACAGCCCTCAGTCACCGAGCCCTCGAAATTACTTCATCATATGAAGTAATTAGTAATTATTATGAAGTAATTTGAATAGTAATTTCTTCATCACATGAAGCTATTTATTAGCCATCATAGCCATATATGTATGATGGCTAACCATGATGTGGTTAGAACGCTAGACTCTAACTTCGTTCAGTAGAAAATTAAGGAAGCGACTTAATTATTTCCAGACCACACCTGTGTAGTAAGGGCATTTGTGTAATTTTAATCAATTGTGTGTTTCGCAAATAATACCCGTATGATAGTTAATGTAAATATGTAAAAAGTATTTATTAAAATTCATGTTTTATGAAGTCACAGCATTCTTAAGTTTCTGATTTTGTGGCTCTGTGGCGCAAGTGATAGCGATCTGTCCTCTCAGCGAGGAGGTTCCGAATTCGATAACTTAAATCGGGAAAGTAAAATTGAAAACGATGTTCCCTAAAAGGCGGCACACCAGTGTTGCCAAGGGGCACGGTACCCAAGTTTCTTCCAAAATATTAAAGCGTAAATATGGACATAAGTACAGATACGATGACGAATAGTTAGTTCTGTTAAGATGGTCATAATTAAGACGGGCGCTCACTTCAGAAAAGATTGCTCTTTCTCTGCGCTAATCTGAGATTGCGCTGGGGGATTTTTAAAGACGGGACGGAAAATAGTCTCCACCAACTCCTATTATATCGAACTTACTTAAAAAACTAATCCTCTGTGATATTGTAAGACATACGAGTTTTATTTGGTATCATGGTATCCTCAGAGGATACCTGAAGGGAAGGGGTTACCGTGATAAGCCGACAGATCTGGAGCAACTCAAGGCATCCATGGAGGCGGAAATCCGGCGAGTTGGTCCAGACCTCACCAGTGCTGGAATGAACAGCCTCCGCACGTGGGGAACAGGGTCTTTAAAAAGTAATCAGATTAAAACTTGTAAGTCTCAGGATTCTGTTGCTTCTCAGATTCTTATAATCCTTAGATTATTTCGGAAGTTATTATAGATTCTTTTTGATCCCGTCATTAAAAATTGTCCTTCGTAACGGGGCGCCAGTCTGCTAGACATGACGGCATGACACGGCGACACACTGCATGACACGCCATGACATGGCATGACACGACATGACACGGCATGACACGACATGACACGACATGACAAAGTGTCATGGCTACACAGATTAACGTTAAAAAACACGAACCTTTACGGGGAGAACCCAAAAATTTTGAAAATCTGGACTTTACCGAAGGCTTTGATGACAAGCAGGTATTGGTAAAATAACTCTCGTAAAGTGAGCTTCTTGCATTTAAATACGTACAAAACAAAGTTAAACACTCGGTGAACACAGCACAAACCAAATCTTATGTTAATTTACGTTGCCTGCCAAATACATTTTACACAAAACCACATTAGTCACAAGTACGAATTCAAATTTTATCACACAGTCCAGACGGTGTCCGGATATTTAGAACAGGTGTCCGGTTCCGAAGAATTTCTTGATTTCCGCTTGGGGACACCATGGTATATTTCGATGCCTAATCTCTTGATTGCGCGATGGGGCCACACAGCCTGATCGATGTTAAACAACGAAGTGCGGGAGTCCACAATGTTGCTATTAATTCTTGCATTCTACCAGAATTTATGCAAATTCAAATAAGCCCTACGAAAATGATATTTCATTCAGTATTTCTCTGTTAAAATGCAAAAGATCTCCACTCACACAACCAAAAAAAAAAATTTCTCGCCGTTTTTTGCCAAGTGGCTTCATAATCCCACATGACCGGGCACCAAAAAATATCTGACAAAATTGCCTAGGCCACCTATCAGTTTACGTCCAATCCCCCGTCATTCATTCTTCTTCTTCTTTTTGATGGTTAATTGGAGCTTAGAAATCTAGTCCATGCAGCTCCACGCCCTCAGTTGTGTTTTCAGGTAACAAGAGCCAATCCTGCAAGATAGCAGCACTTCAAAAAGAGGACCATCAAGTTGTGATGGACACCAATTATCAGTTAGAGCACGTCATTCATTCAGAATCAAAACACCATTTGAGTGCACGCAGAATCCGTTCCGTTGTCATCCGTTGTCACGGAATCCGCCCAGCGAAGTTTGTTCTGCCTCATCCGCAACCGATAGAACCTTTACCTTCGTCTTCTACTGAGAGCCAGCCAGAAGCCTCGAGGCCTCTGGTCGTTGCCTCTTTGTGTTGCCTCCTTTTGGAGTGGCGCTCGTTTGGAGGCCCTGTCTCACTCAAGCATTAATGATTTTCTCCTTCTGGCTACCCCGTCTTGGTCTTTTTGTCCTACTTACTCTGTCTTTACCATGTTCAATAACTTTTCTTTGCCACATCTCTTCGCCATCCTAGCCTTACCACATCTCAGTACAATTTTCTCATTGCCATATCTCTTCGCTATTATGTCTTTGCCACCTATAGCAGTTTCTACGTCCACTAGTTACGAAGTTATAAGTATTTGAAAAATAAGGAAACTTTTTCCCTGTATATTGCCTTGCCTCTAACACTTTGCCTTTACCATATCCTTGTCCCCTTCTGCTTTTACACTTCGCCTTTATCACCATGTCTTTGCCCCTCGCCTTTGTTTCCTTGCTCTTACCACCTTCTCATTGCCATTGTACCTTTACCGATCTGTGAGCCGTCTTACCATTACCGCATCACTGTACCGTCTTACCATTACCCCATCAATGTACCGTCTTACCATCACCACATCACTGTGCCGTCTTACTATTACCACATCACTGTACCGTCTTACCATCACCACATCACTGTACCGTCTTACTATTACCACATCACTGTACCGTCTTACCATTACCCCATCACTGTACCATCTTACCATTACCACATCACTGTACCGTCTTACCATCACTACATCACTGTACCGTCTTACCATCACCACATCACTGTACCGTCTTACCATCACCACATCTCTGTGCCGTCTTACCATCACCACATCACTGTGCCGTCTTACCATCACTACATCACTTTACCGTCTTACCATTACCACATCTCTGTGCCGTCTTACCATCATATCTCCGTACTGTCTTGTCTTTACGATCTTGATTGCACCATCTGCCCATTGTACCACCTGGCCATTGCACCACCTAGCCATTGCACCACCTGCCCATTCATCTCAGGTTTGGGAGTGATCTCGCATCCTCGTTCGTTTGGCTTCCCTTTCTTGGTCGCTTGGAAGGCAACCAGCCAAGTCAGCTCCACAAGTTTCAATACGACGCGAAATCCCTTGCGAAAGGTTTCCTTCCTAACGATATCTGCGCCACAAGTTAGTTACTTCTGTTTCTGTCTTCAAAATGGAGACTATTGTAGAATAAACTTAAACGATTCTGTTTCTGGACTCTACTTTTCTACTTTTCAGCCTCAGAAAGCTTGAGTCTTGATATTAGTGTGCGGCACAGTTTGTTTGAACAAACATTTCTTTTAAGAATATCATGGAGCCGCAGTTCGTTATTTGAATCGATACATTTGATCGACTCGAGATTGACTCATTAAACGCATGTGTTTCGCTTCACTCGCACCAATTTCCCCTGTTATTTTAAATAAGAAAACCTCAGTTTTTAGTCTCAATGCTTCTCGCACTTCAACCCTTCAGTAGGCCAGTCGCGTCGCAGAGACTCGGCCAGACCGTTATTCATCTGCCCTCTGTTTGACCGAATGCTGAACCTCGATTGCAGGTTCTCATTCCAAGTCACTCTGGGAGCTCTAATCGACGAACAACTAATTGCGAGAAAAGCTGCTGATTCTACTTCTTCCAATGGGTTCTAAGGCGCTTTGGTAGGTCCACTAACTGATTGGAAACCAAGCGGGGACTTCAGATGGACGGGACGTCTGCCAGAGGAGAAAACTGTTTTCGTTTTTCACTCACTTAAATGCGATCAATAAACGTACACTGTAATTCAAGCCAAATGAATAAAAGGTTACGTTGAAAATATTTACGAGAAATTTTTTTCGGGCTAAGCCAATCTGAAACTTGATTTGTGCCCATAAAATAACCGTTTGAAATGACGCACTGATAATCTCTACACGCATAGCGTAGAGGGCACCTCGAGACACGAATGTTCTGATGAAGAGGGTGGCGTGGCCTAAATAAAAGGAAGGGCTTCAAGATGCACTTATTTGACTTCACCTGTAACTACAATGTTGTAACGAAGAATTTTCCCTCAAAATGAACGGGAAGCGTTGCATGAAATTGCAACCTTACCCCTGTGAATTATTTAACAAGAGATGCCATTCAAACGCGTACAGCCTGTTTGGGTTCTCATGGTGCGAGTCCTCGTAGACTTCACGAAGCTTAACTTTGTATAACAAAACATTGGCCCGACCGAAGCGTTGCAGCTCCAGAGACTTGAAGTAAAAAATCTTGAGAAACTTTGATAAGTCCCAACGGTTAGCTCACGTTTCCTGAGCAAGAGATTCAAATCCTCGATTCACAAATCCACGCAAAACTTGGTGGCCCTTCGGGCGCGGCTCGCTTTGAATTTAGAGAATTTAGAGCGCCAAATAATGCTGACCGTAGACGTGAGGCATCCAGGACATTTTGCGCATGCAGTCCATTTTACAAATGGAATTTCCAGCGATGCGGCCAATTGTGGCTCGTGAAATTCGCAAACCGGGTGTGAAGAGTGAGATATTTCTTGATTTGTGGGGGATGTTGCACTCGAACGAAATAAAACGCTGAAGTTAACTTGGATCGTTTCGTTCAATGGAAGTTGAGTCGGGTTTTGTTCACTTAATTTGGTGAGTTATGGAAATAAATGCTATTGCATGTATTCATTTGGTAAAATGTAGAATTAAAGTTCATATTCGTAATTTTAGGAAAATATTCAATCCATCCTAAAAATTGATCAGATACTGTTTGAAAATTTCGGATCATTGGCATTCTCGACCTCCTTTGCCAACTGACACAGGGCAACTATTGTTCAATTTAACTCTTCTAATATAAACGACTTGTGCAATATTAAAGGTTTACAATTACTGCATTTCAATGAACTTCAACAATTTCTAACTATACGGTCGAAACAGTCATTAGTACATCTCACAGACATTAGTGCTACGATCATTAGTGCATTTCACGAGCATCAGTGCTACGATCATTTGTGCATCGCATAAAATTTCAAAAATTTCTGACTTAACATTCTGAAACTAAGGAAGAAATAATTTTTTTAAGTTAAACTCGCCAGCTAAAGATCAGACTCTCAACCAGGGAAAACATTAGCAAGTGCTCCGCATCCTCAAAACTCTCAAAAGGTACGTAAACAAACTTTAATGCATCCGCCTCTTCAGTTATCGCCTTCATGAGGCTTTAGTAATGAAAAGATAGTTAGTTCAGGTCGTTCGATGGTAATTCAATTCCAACAAGCAACAAGTGATGAAAAGTTAGAAGTAAATAATCTCTACGTGGAGTGGACATAAAATGTTGATGTTCACCGTTGAGGACCTGCCATACTACCGGTCGAACTCAGAGTACGGCTGCTTGGGGTCTTACTTAAAAGGGATACTGCAAGGTGAGTGAGCCCTCCTCATCAGGTATCTCGCAACAACTTTTTTGGGTGACCGAAATATTTTGAAGGATATGAGCAAAACTTTTGAGATTGAACAACATTCACGGATGGTAAAATTGGTCACATCAGAAATTCTTTAAATTCTTTAGACGAAGGAAGCGTTTGTTTAAAAAAAATGCCTCCACGTTGCTTTGATCACCCACGGGTGTCAGAAATGAGAAAGAAATAACACTATGAATTTTGATTGTACCTCAACAAGCTTCACATCTCAAGAAAAAATTCATTTTAAATACGATAGCAGCTATAAAATCCATTTTGATCAAGATTCCAATAAACGATATGAAAACTTGTCATTTATTTTTTTGTCAAAAACACGCTCATTTTACGAGCTTAGGAGAGGGCATTCGGTTTCGGGACACGACAACTTACACCAGAAATATCTTCGGAAAAAGCGCAGTCCTGCCTTTAATCAACAGCAAACTGTTGGAGGCAGCTTGTGATGGACGATAAAGATGCGATCTTTTCATGGAGGTCGCATCAGACTTTTCTTGGGATTCCATGACCCGTCGGAGAGCGATGGGACTCCGAATGCTCGATACTTCAAAATAGGAGATGCTCTAAGACGTTCCTGAAGAGCCATTAATCTACCTCTTGACATCCAGAGACGCACACCAGAATCATTAACCTTGGTATGTTTGCTATTCCTGCTAGAGAGATACGGTAATCCACCGTTGGTAATCATGTAACCCACTTCAGAAAGTCCTGTAATTGACCTAAAAGGATTATGTGATACACCTCAAGTCCTGTAATGTATCTCCAGAGATCTGGTACAGTACCTCACATGAACTTGCAAAACATCACACCGGATGTGGTAATATGACCCACAATATCGTATAATACACCTCGAAATGGTTTGTAATACACCTCACGAGATCTCGAAATACACATTATGAGATATTGCAATACATCTCCGGAGAAACTGCAAAAAACAGCTCATGAAATAAACATACATAGAATATCCTTAGACCAGTTCAGAAACATGTTTTACGCTGTTACTCAAACTCAGGAACAAATGTGTACTCAAAGATATTTTTCATTTATCTAATCTGACCAGGACAACTATGCAAAATCACAAAGCAAGTGAGTAAATTATGTTCTGTAGCCATCGAATAAATTCGGGGACTAGCCTTCATGAAGAATAGGTTGGGTATTAAATATAAATTTCCCTTTGTTTATTTTAAACCCGAGACATATCCCAATAAAACTCAATTAGAATGTTCTGATGTAGTCAACTCTGACACGAGCTGTTAATTTCATGTCACATTCACAAACATTTTGACAGAATCACGTTCAATATACAAATTTATTTAAGATTACTGCCTTAGATCTAGTAATGTTATTTAAATCTACCTATCTACACTCATGACGTTGTTTATTGAGTAAGTAGAGTTAATTACCCAATATATCTTCATTATAACTCGTAAATTGCTACTTGTGAGTCATAAAAGAAAAAATTCTGCCATGCAGCCCTGCAGCTCTCTGAGTTCAAATACACGATCTATTCACACGACAGAACCTCAGTGTGCAAAGACTTAGGCTCTCGGTAAGTGACTACAATGACTCGCTGAAGACTTTGAAGACTTGCTGAAATCAATCTAAAGTCTTCAGGGCTGGAGTTCCCGAGCCGATGTCCGAGTCCTGGAACAGCCCTCGTGCCTAGAAGCTTCCAGAAACGACGGGCGTGGCCCAACTTCCATCGTGGTTCCAGATTGCCGCAAAAAGGCGACAGCGACCGAAAAATTGTCCAACTCCCGTAGATATTCAAGCGGCAAATCAATCATCCGCTCGAAAGCCTCTAAAAAAGGAAGTAGGTCGAATTCCCGGGCTGAGAAGCTTGCAAGATGAGCCGTCCGCGTGAGGACGAGGTCATGATAGCGCCTGTTTCTCTCTTCCAAGTGATCGCAGGCCGTAGGATAAAGGAACTACGTCCTTTTAATGAGAATTGTGCTTAGTATTTTGAGGATGTACGTTGATCTTGATTTTAGGATGAGATAATTAAAAAACACGGAGTGATCACTAACAATGTTTCTTGCGAGCAGAAAAGGAAATTTTCATTATTTACAATTATGCAAGAGAAAGACGACGCGGTTTGCGATGTGGGCTAGAGTACCGAAATTTATTCTGAATATCGGTCGAATTTTTTTATTCCCCTTCGATTAAACACGGCGTTTTAAGTCCTGGTTTATCGATTTATATTCAACGAATTGAGCGCTAAGTATGAACATTTTCCAGACAGGGTGTAATTCTCGCAATTGAGCCAAAACCCAGGGCTTATATTTTCATGCCAAATGAAGGAAAAAAAAGGGCTGCTTGCTCCTTGGAAAAAAGCCTGCAATTGATTGTCAATTGTAATTCCTGAAGTGCTAATTTAACAAAAATTTTAATGTGAAAACAAAATTAATTAAGCACAAATTATGCAGACACTTACGGTGTCAGTAGAAAGTTGTGGATCCCTCTTCCACCCCTCCCCCTCCTCCTCTTCTGGTGTCTTTGTAATTTATTGCTCAAAAGTTGTCAAACGAAAGTGCGTACTGGAGATAAAAAACGCATCATGTCTTGCGAGACACACTTTCCTAGAGGAAATGTATTCATGTGTCATAGCACATATCATCTCAATTGACAAAGTAAAATGAAATTTATGTTTCATTCTCCCAGTGCTAAGTAGTGACCATTAACTTGATATTACCCATTTGACATTAGATGCCCCATAAACGTAATCAGTGACCATTAACTTGACATTACCCATTTGGAGTTACATGCACCTCAGTTTCAATGCTCTAGACGCTGTATTATTTATGTTTGACGCCCTGCCATGTCTGAGGGAGACTTTTATGGTAATATTAGTAAAAATTTTAGATAATTTAGTCTGTGATAAAAATGCAGCTTTAGAGTTTCTGGAATGTTTGCTAATTCTAGTTCATAATTTTACGCTACTCATATAGTTACTGTCATTTACTTAGCTACACATGAGCCTAACCTTTTTGTAAAACTCCGAACCCCAAGCGGAAAATTTTAATCTTTCTCTGTATTAGTTACCCTAAAAACTTGTCATCTTATTAAGGCCGACAAAAGTGTGTCTCATGAATCTATGTCCCTCAGTATATGTCATTATAAATTTGATTGTGTCGTTATAATCTTTTACATCGAATGCAAAATAATCATGATAAATAAATTTTTCAATGTTAATGTTTCAAATAAAATGTGCACGAAACGACGAACACTATATGTAGCACGAAATGCAAGACGACGACAGGGCGAGAAATTCTCAAATCGACGATTCGAGCCAACTTCGTGG
Source organism: Orchestia grillus (assembly GCA_014899125.1). Lineage (NCBI taxonomy): Eukaryota > Metazoa > Arthropoda > Malacostraca > Amphipoda > Talitridae > Orchestia > Orchestia grillus. The sequence goes on along the minus strand of VOMN01105792.1, from coordinate 2,486 downwards.
GCTAATTTTTCACCCATTTTTAGAGCTAATATTTCAGCAAATTTCTTTAGAGGATTTCTTGAAAAGGAAGCAAATGTGAGTTTCTCCTGCCCAACTTGAGTCACCAGCCCGCGAGAGGGCGTGTCTCAAAGCGAAAAAAGAAGTCACCGAAAACGACACCTGAATGTTTCTCGAGCTCAACTTCATCAAACTTTGTCGCGGAAATATTGGGGGTATCTTCCCAGGGCACGTAATGAGACAATTAGGTGATGGAATGTTGAATGTAGTCCTCCAGGGCACGTAATGAGACAATTAGGTGATGGAATGTTGAATGTATTCCCCCAGGGCATGTAATGAGACAGCACGTAAGATCATTTCTGAGAGTTATATGATTCGGGGTAGTTGCATACATTTCAAGGCTTAGTTATCTTTTAGTCTGTTGAGTCTCTGTAACCCACTTCCATTTGATAAATCACAGTTTTCACAGAGTGACAATGAGGGAAAAGTACTCGGTAACACTTAAAAATTTGTCAGGAGTAAGGAGTCGTTACGCGGAAACAAATGAACAAAGAAATTGAGAACCAGAAAGCTTCATAGAAGGGCATGTTTTCAATTTTTATTTCGTGGTAAATTTATTTGAGATATTTTAGGAGCTAGCTATTAGTCCTCATCCCACCCACCATGACCAATGCTGAATGCGCTAAATTTTATACTGAAATGTTGGTTTTGATTACTGTAGAATTATGCGTTTGAGTGTGTGTATGCTTTTGAGTGTAAACATATATGCGTTTGAATGTGTACAAATATGCGTTTGAGTATGTACAAATATGCGTTTGAGTATGTACATATATGTGTTTGAGTATGAACATATATGCGTTTGAGTATGTACATATATGTGTTTGAGTGTGTACATATATGCGTTTGAGTATGTATGTATGTATGTATATGCGTGTGAGTGCGTGCATATGTGTGTTTGAGTGTGTACATATTTGTGTTTGAGTGAGCACATATATGTGTTTGAGTGTGTACATATATGCATTTGAGTGTGCACATATATGCGTTTGAGTGTGCATATGCGTTTGAGTGCGTACATATATGCGTTTGAGTGTGTAGAGTTATGTGTTTGAGTGTGTAGATTTATGCGTTTGAGTGTGTAGAGTTATGTGTTTGAGTGTGTAGAGTTATGCGTTTGAGTGTGTAGAGTTGTGCGTTTGAGTGTGTAGAGTTGTGCGTTTCTTCGGTAATGGAACTCAAAAACATGGTGAGGCACGAAAATTGGTCTCAAGTTTAAGAAATATTTCAGCTACGTAAATTGTAAAAAAATAAGTATCTTCATACTATTTCACCTGTATTTTGTTTAATTTTTTTGACTTTATTTGTTTCTGAATTATAATTTCATTTTTCAGACCAATTCTTTTGGAGTCATCCTGCATATTTCTTGAATGTAAATATGCCTGTGCAATAGGACTAAAATCATGAGAGACAGATTGCATTATTTCAACCATTTCAAGAATTTTTCATTCATACCGAACGTGAATTTGTCCACCATAGCAACAACGTCACATTAACAACTGCGTCTTGTAGACACATAAGCTCTACAGGGTGTTTCAGAATCCTTTAAACTAAATGTAATACCGGGTTAGTATCGGTGAAATAAACAGATTAAAGTCTACGGAGCCATGTGAGAAAGTGCATAGTTGGAAAATTACCAAGACGTGAAATCTAAAAAGTATCTAAAAACTGAAATCTAAAAGGACTCATCTCCTGGCTACCAAGATCTCCTGGCACGATTCCCGTAGATTTTTACTAATGGAGATACCTGAAGGGTCTGGAGTACGAAACACCAGTTCCGACCGAAGAAGATTTCGTATGGCAGATTATCGACGCCTCTGCTAGGACTACTGAAATTCCTGGCGCCTTCGTACGGGTTAGGCAGTTATTGCCCCGGCGCTCCCACGCTTGCACCACAGCGGACTGGCGGAATTTCGAAATCCTAATGTTAATACCTACCCGTCTACATTTAAACTCTGTGTTGTGCGTTCATAATAATGAACTTGTTCTGACTTTGATGTCTTGTTTCCCTACCGACATGTTCTAACTTTCAAGGCTCTGTAACGTTTTAACCAAGCTTTTTCGAACTTATTTCCATAAAGGAAAACCCGTTTGTTTTACCAAAACAAATCGCATGATAAAGTTCTTTCAAAGAATTCTGAAACACTCCGTACTTCTGTTAAAATTCAGTCCCATGGTCATAAAGTCAGAGTCAAATTGTGTGACTCCACACAAATATTATCGATTGCTGGCTCGAAAGTGGAGTTTCATTCAGGACGGTAAAAATTAAATTTTAAATGATAATATGATTAAATGATAATGATAATAGGTAGCTGAATGTAGCTGAATGTAGCTGAATGTAGCTGATAATATGTAGCTGAATGTAGCTGATAATGATAATGATTTAAATGATAATATGTAGCTGAATCATTACTTTGTCAGCAGAAAATTTTGTC
>VOMN01105790.1:0-12391 GCA_014899125.1 Orchestia grillus | reverse complement strand
TAAATTTCGAATATCTCAGATCCGACAAAAAAAACGTGTGCACGGTTTCAAGCAAACAAGCAAGACGACCAGAGTTTTAGATAGATAGATATATAGATAGATAGATAGATAGACTAGATAGATAGACTAGATAGATAGATTTTGACACACCTTAATAAAATTTACGTCAGTTGGCCATGAAAATCAGACTGGAAGACGTGGAGATTCATTTCATTCGTATTAATGACACAATATGTATTTCGACTGAGGTCAAAACCACCCTTTTCTTCAATAGCTCCCAACGGCGTTGTAATGCACCTCAACAGCCCGTCATTAAATGACGTCGTTATGATAATAATATTTAATTAATTCATTCATTCATTCATTTAATTTATGTAATATTAATTCGTCCTTACAATAATGATATTAAATTATTATCATGGTAACATCATGATGTACCTCGACTGCCCGTCAATGTGACGTCGTCGCTATGGCCTCGTCATTATGACAACAACGTCGTACTGTAATGACTGACCGTCATTATGAATCTCAATCCTTCCCTCACTTCCTAAAACCCCTTTCACGACCTGTATAGGTACTAAATACTGGTCAGCTACTTTTAGTTTCATTTTCCTCAAAAGTCGCATATGACATACGCACTTCAGGAACTTCCAGGTTTGAATGAAAAAATTTCGATTCTATAACCTAGGATGGAATATACAAAGGAACAGTGATGTAATAGACACGCCACAATAATTTTAAATGTTTAAAATATTTCAAATGTTTTTCATTAGACCTCAAAAATTCTGCTCGTGTTCTGTTGAATTTAAAATTACCGTCATGTTCAAGGCTGAACGAGAAGCTCTGTAAATATCACCTACGTTCATTATCGTGAAATTTAAACGGTGACGTTGGTGTTCCGTAATCTTCGTCCAAATCTCTGACAAACATCAGTATTTATAATAATAGCTTTAGCGTAAAAGAGCTTCGCCAAATTTCCTCTTCAAGCATCAGCGGGATTTCACTCTAGGTAACCACTGACGAGCCGAGGATGCAAGTGATGCAGAAGCACAACACGATGAAGAAAACATCAAGTTTCCCACTTTCAAATTCACGTAAGTATATAGACTAGAACAAACACGTGCAATGCTGCATTCGTTCCAAGCATTTCCCAACATCCAATCGCCCATTGTGAATGGATTTGAAAAGGTCTACGAATTTCACCATAAAAAGAGACAGTATTCAATTTGCATAGAAAAACCCAAACTCGAACGATCATGGTAAGGGTTGCGTGAAGTACTAAATGAGCATTAATGATCCTAGTTTGACTATCGCAAACGTTATTGATGCGCACTCGCATTCATCTATGCAATAGAGAAAACACAAAGGTACCAAGTTCGTGCTTACCGTGACATTTATCTTCATTGTCTGAATTTCAAAAGAACTAAACTTGAAGCACAAAAAAAGAAAACGCTTAAAAATTTCATTGACTGAACCTGGACACATCGATCACTTCACTGAGCGACGTAATAAAAAGGGTAACCGGAGTGTTTTCTTTTTCATCGCGAGTCTACATCGCGGATTTCAAAGCGGCGACATTCTTCCTGAAACGATGGCACGCGGCGAAGCTATGGAGCACGTGCGCGTCTCGGCAGCACGTGACCGAGCCTCGCAGGCCTTCGTGACGGCCTCATCTGACTCTTCTGCGCGAGGTCACCAGCAAATCTGCCGCGTATCTTGCAGACATTTATGTACACATTTTGAAATATTCATAGATGCCATTTTACCTCCGTCAGTTGAATATGGACTCCATGCCGAGTAAGAAAGTTTCTAGTACGTATGGAGTTTTTGTGGTTACCGGAAATACAGGAGAGTAAACACCGAAATTTTTGTAGATTATACGTGCCAGTGATTCAAATTTTTGGTTACCCAATACCTAAATGATTTACATATGCCTGATCTCGTGAGCTACACAAGATCATGTCGTCTCCACGCTCCTTCCAACACGCCATCATTGAGATGAGATTTGTAAAGTAAAGCGACGACTGATGGACCACCACGTATATAATGCGTAACTTGAGAAAAACAAATCGTAAACTTTCCGCTTCAGCACGGAAGCTACCCGTCTGTCCAGCAAACGCCCACGCTCTTGATTTCCCTTGTGTCACAAAACTTAACGCCGTTTCTAATGGAATGAATGCGAAGCTAAGTTTAAATTAATCACTATTCGCATCAGGAATTTGGCGGGCGGATGCCTCAAAGGCTTTACAAACGATGGGAGCGATGTACGGTGTTCACAACTTTACCAAGCGGATGTGATTCTCAGTAAAGAAGTATCTGCTTTGCAACGGAAATATTTACAGGTTAGAGTGGAGAACTTTTAGTGCTTGGAGATTGAACTGGTTTTAATTTGAGACCCATATTTTTTGATTGATAATGCATCTGTGTATTCAAACGGCAAGGGGTGGTTTACCTAATTGCTGTGCGGCAGATATATTTAGAAACGGACTTAAACAAGTTATATAGATACTATAGTTATAAAACTGTCTTGGATCAGAAAAATGACTTCAGAAATCTACGGGCACAAAACGAGTAAAATATTTTGATCAAAACTACTTTTGATTACTCCTGAAAATGAACTTAGAACAGATATTGAAAAAAAACTGTTGCAAGATTATGTTGCATAGGGGAGCAAATCCCAAAATGTGACAATGTCATTACGCAAAACCGTACTGAAAGCTAATTATCAATAATTTATTTTGAAGATATTTATTTCATGATACTCATCAAGTTTGTCGACTACAAGATAGCTTTAATTCTGTCTGTCAATGGAATGCAAATAACGGAATAAAAAATAAGTATAGTATATATATATACAACATAATGATATTTCAAGAAATAGATAATACAAGCGCATTGAGTAGCAGGGAAAAACACTCCTGAGTCTAGCAAAACACGCTCATAACAAATAACATTCAATGACGCTTTTTGGTTACAACAGTACAACAGTCGCACCCCGCCTGGAGCGCTGTGACCAGTCGCACCACACAACCGTTCTACAATCTTCCCTTCACTGATCGGTATGAACTAGAACGAGCATCAAATAGAACGAAAAATATTTATATCATAAAAAGCAGGTAGAGCGTGTCATAAGAAGCAGATAAGAGGATAAAGCAGCTGTTCGCTCGTATCAATCTAGCGCTCTATGAAGGGAGCGACGGTAAAGTCAAATGTATTTGACATGAGTCCACTCGTGAGGTTATTATTGTTTTTATTATGATTTTTATTATTGTGTACAGTCTATGCTTAAACCTCCCTATCCACACGAAATGGGATCCAAAGAGAACGAAGGGTGGGGATATTTTAGTACGGACTGTAGAGATCGGGGAATATTGCTTAAGATGTGTTCCCACGCAGGATCCCCTGTGCATAGAGAAGGCAAGTTATGAAGGAAAAGGTAGAGAAGATATAACGAAGAAAATGTGAAAATTTAAAGAAGCAGAGTGGGCACGAAAGATAGTAGTCCCGAAGGCCGCCCATCTATAGCTGAATAACCAAACAGTGCCCCCCTCCCTAGGGGGTGCGCCAGCCCCCAAAGCGTTCGATAGACAAACCTAACTAAGCTAACCCTGCTGCCCGTCCTCAGCCCCCTGAGGGGCCCACCTGTCAGAGCTGTCCCCCGGTGATGTGGGGGACGCAGTCAGTTGTGGGTCGTCGTTCGTCCGTTGGTGAGCTAAATTGAGCCGTTTTCCGTGAACTAAAATCGTGTGATCGAAACATTTTGCATAAAGAGGGCATTGAATTTCAAGGAAAATCACTTCTTCAGAATGTCAAACGTTACAGGGAAGTAACAATATATGCTAAATTTCCCTTCATGAATGAATGTGAGGCACTATAGTTTTTAGTTTACTCATTAAGAGTGCACTCAAACGAATATTTTCGACAAGTTTCCTGAGCTGATCAGAGTAGCCCCCTGTTTCTACGTTTTGTATAACTAAACATACATATTATGCGCTGCATGAATCATTTTAAGGGTTGATCAAATAACTTTATGGGTTGAATGAATCATTTTATGGGTTGGATGAATCATTTTATGGGTTAAATGGATCATTTTATAGGTTGCATGAATCATTTTATGGGTTAAATGAATCATTTTATGGGTTAGTTACTTTCATGACAGAACCTGTGCGAGTATCAGAACTTCTCTTAGTTGCGCTGAATGTGAGCAAGTTTTAACAATTCCTCCGTTCATTTCATGAGAGCCATATTAAGGGCAAACACGCACATAGATCTCCGTCGCTCACCATAGACCCATTCTGCAGTCGACTTTCTACTGTGCACAAATGTGGCCGTTCGCATTCCGTGGTCACGGCACGAAAACCTCTCACTCTGAGGTGACCGCATCTTGCTGTGGCCTCAGCGACGGCGCCGTCCAGAGTATCTGGCTAGATACATTTATATTCCTTTCTCGCTTTATTTCCCTCTCTCGCGCTCTTGTGTTTGTACTCATTAGCTCGGCTGTTAGAAAATTATCCATGAATTCGATTATTTTTCGAAAAAATATTTTACATTTAGTGAAACTGCAAGTTGTACTCAATATTTCATTGATTTCTTCAGAAATATGAAAAATTATCATTCTTAAACTCTGTCACACTCGCGTTGTTCATGTATTCGTCTTGACTGGCAAGACTAATCCAATAAAATTCCAGAATATTGTAAAAATAATTTTTTTTAATTAGGACCCGTAACAGGATGTTTATCGTGGCTGATATCCTGGAGTGTGGAAACCTTACCGCTGATTACTTCATCACCGAGTAGGAGTTGAATTTAGTTGGGCCAATTCGGACCCGGCCGGCGAATTAGGGTAGGCTTCTACTATGGTGACAGTGGGGAAAGAATCCATTCGCATTTGCAAGTTTGATGAAAGGGAAGGAGTTTAGTTGTAAAAATTGCCACGATTAGGAAAATTTCAAATTCTCTCACCTTCGCCTTTGTCACACCAATGTCACGATAGAAGTACATTGCAGTGTCGACTGCTGAAACGCAGGCATTGGAACTGCACCCTTAAGTTACCTGATACCAAAGGAATGACTTCACGTCCTCTTCATTTGGAGGTTTTTGTGTAATTTATGTACTCTTGTTGCAATTTATTCCAACCTAACTGTGCGCAAGAATAATGTAAAGAATAATGTACCGTATAATGTATGTTCACTCAGAGAAGAGAAATGCCGATTTCTCTCCATGCATTTTTGCCTTGACTCTAGCTACTGCTGGGGAACATTTCTTATTACGGTTCAATTCTGCCTTTGGACAATAACTCCTACAGGCTGGTTATCCGTAACTCCCATATCCCTCAAGTGACTTGGAATCACATTTTAAAGATTTTTTTACCTCTAATAATTTACGTTTGACAATACTACGATCAAATCCAGCCTATTATATTGTAATAATAACCGTCGTGTGTTTAAAATATAATTTTGTTTTGTCGGTAATACTTTTTACGTGCCACCGTAGAGAACGTTACTGAGAGCGGCGCTGATATGCAGCAATGTCGTAGATAAGATACCGAATATTGTATTATAAATTTATGTAATATAAAGGAAACTAAATTCCTTATTTAACAGAACATGACACGGCAGTATTTGGGTTTATAAAGTTTGTTTAGGAATAGTTGACTTCAAAGATCGCATAATAAAAAATGACATGACTGAATTTTGGTGAATGTACAAAGTTTGTTAATAAATGCTTGATTTCAAAAGACGCGACGAGGAGCAGTTTCACTGAGGAAATCCATTCATTTTAAGGATAAGCCGTGGTAAATCCCATCATTTTCGTCAGGGTGAGCATACTATTATAGCAAGAAATAACACATAATGAACTTGAGTTACTCAAGAACGACACAACCTGCGGGTTTGAATGAGCTACAATGCTCCTATAAGGTTACAATGCTCCCAAAATGTTTTTTAACCTAGTGCTAATGAAAATAATCCATTTCTCGTGAAGACAAACAAAATTGCTCTCGGAACTTATTGGTAAAATGTTCTTTTATGTTCATGACTCGTATGAGCCATGCACGCTAGGGACAACGAGGAGATAAAATAGAAAAAAAAGCATTTATCCTTTATCCTCCTCATTTAGAATCCCTGTCGTAAAATACAACTAATTTACTCAATAGGCAGCTCAAACTTTGAAGTATATATATTTTACATGATAGTACAACTAACAGATGACGTATAGAGAGAAGTCCTGAGTAAAAAAAAATGAGCTCAAATTTACCAGAAAATACGTTGAAATAAAAATAGATTAATTCTCAAGAATAGAAGCTATTTCAAACTCACTTTTAGTACAACTCTCAGCGTGTCAGGAATGACATCACTCCCACTAACTACATTCATCCATGGCTCGGTCACGGCAGAAAGAAAAACTTACGCAGCGAAATGCCACACACATTTACTCGCTCTCTAAACCGTGAGGTAGAGCGTGTCTATCGCGCAGTCCTCGCACCGTATGTAAAACAGGAACAAACATCGAGTTCACTGCAGCACTGGAGCATAACGCGCAATGTCCCGTATCATTACACAGATAAGAGTTGCGCACGAGCACGCATGCACAAATACGGCATTTGAATGCGTATATTTTGTCCCTGACGATGACTGTACGCGGTGATACTGGACTACAGAGCGCTTCATGTGAATGGGGGAGACACGGGGGCTTCAGGTTACGAACTGAAATGGTTTGGGTCTCCACTGAGCTGAACTAGTGGACTGTAGGCAAGCAGTCGTTTTAACCTGCGCTATCGAAATGGCCATGAATAGTGCAGATTATGTAAGGAGAAGTAAGATTATTAGGTCGAATTGTTAACAGTCAAGTAGGCGTCGATGATAAGAGATGGGAGAGATATAAAATTTCTGTTTCGTGTAGTTTTGAAATTGAATATTTCGACATAATTCATACATGCTAGAATTATTTTCTCTAGTGTCTACCATCAAGCAAGACTCCCATGAATCCAGCACGTTATGAGAGATGGAATACTGCATTAAAATTGATTCACTTAATACGAAAGATATTTTACTCGCATGCTGATGCATGACTGCAAAAATATATTTATACTGCTTTCTCGGCAACTATTTCAACATCATTGAGAAATCTTCATTATTATTCAGCCGCGAAGACTTCAGGAATATTTGTATTATTTGTAACTGCAGGTATTCAACTTAGTTCTACCCAATAGCATAATTAAAAAAAAACAGCCAAATAGTTTTAGCCAACAACGAGAGTTTCTTCCAAAGGCTTTAGCAAAACAAGACCTTACCGTTGTCACCGCATTGGCCAGATGCATTAAAGTGGAAATCAAGCTTGCTTCTAAGCGCATAAATAACGGACAAAAAGTAAAAAAAGAACCATGAACGGGTGCATTGCAAAGAGCTGTTTTATAAGCAGAATGCAATTCGCTTCCAAGCTTTTTGGTTCGCCTTAGATAACACTGACAAACTGCCTCGCCATTGTGCAGTCTTTCAATGGACCAACAGACATATAATGTTTTTCTCACTAAACCTGCTCTAAAGCAAAGCATAAACAGCGCCTGAGAACACTTTCATGCCTCGTTCTTTGTATTTACAAACACTATCTCATTTCGAGAAAGTTGACAACTCCGCAAAGAAAGTGGGACTCCAGAGATGAACACGAGGAATTAATTTCAAGGTGCAACTGAAACCGTACCTCACTCAAGGCATGGAGCATAAACCGTACCTCAATCAAGGCATGGAGCATAAACCGTACCTCACTCAAGGCATGGAGCATANTCACTCAAGGCATGGAGCGTAAGCCGTACCCCACTCAAGGTATAAAGTGAATTACATTGGCATTACTGCACGTGTTACAACGCAATCGGAATATTTCAATGGAATTGCGGGGTAGAGCAGTAGAAAATAGAAAATACTATTTATTTTTCGCTTCAAGAGGTTTAAAATTTTTCATATATCAGTTTCTAATTACGGATATCACTGTGCACGGTTTACATTAAAGCCTAACTGTGAGGTGTTCGTAGGTAGACTTCATAAAAGCATGCGCTTTGATGTGGCAGCGGCAATTGTAATTTTTGCAAACGAGTCTCCAATCACGCTTAAAATTCGTATTTTCCAATGCAATTTCATACAATCACGAATATCCGATGCTCCTTCAGTCATGGTCACCAATGTATTCGGTGCCAACAGATGCGTCAATGAAAACTAATCATGTTGCCAATTTAAACAAGTTTGTGGATTCAACGCTACATCTTCAGAGTGTTTGTTTGTCAATAAAAATTACTTAGCTCTCGTAAAGCGCATAGCACCGGTGCACTGCTGAAGAGTAATTTAATCACGGAAAATCCCAGATAAATTGAAGCGTGGTGTCGTGTGCTAGAGTATATCACATTGAGCAAGAGGGATGTTGAATTTACTTCGTGGATATTTTTACATTCATCAAACAAAGTTCGAAACATGGAAATAAACCTCTTCCCAAAAAGACGAATTAAATGAGTTTTACTTAATTTCTTTTTTAATTCTTCGTTCAATGCACCTTCGATATCAAAAGCTTCAAGCGAGTTTACTCTTCTTGAATTTTTTTCGGTATGAACTATCGTTTTCTGAGAGCATTCAAACTTCTATATGAATTAAAAGCTACGTCAAAATGGTGCGTTTATGATAAAACCTGCCTGGAAAGGGTTAACACATTGTGGAAAACCTCTTTCCGCTTGCCAACAAAGGGAAATGAGGCGTGAAATGAAGGAGGGGAAAGCGAAACCTCCGCTAAATGTTGAGAGCAACTTTCCCCTCCAAGAAATGGTTTGCGTATTCTCCATGACGTGTTAATTCCATGCTCCCGTAAGTCAAGATGCTAAAATTTATGCCTTCCATCACGTAAGTTGTTTCCGGTGCTATAATTCTTGCAATTTTTGCAACGTGCCTCGTGGTGACACAGCTGGAGGAATCTTAATGCATTTCATTTCAGTGAAACCTGGCCGCCGCGTGGTGTTTCTATTCAGTGTTTCCGTTCGTTTAGTGTTACAATTTACCATCTTTAAATATTGCCTCACGTTTCGGGAAATGGATCCACAAGAGGCTGCAGTTACCCAACGCCTTGTCTCTCAGCTTATGCTCTATGAGATGATACAGCTTGTCTGTTAACTATGATAATTTATTCGATGATTAACTCTAATTAGATGACATCATGTAGGGTGTAGTTGACAGTCACTCGCTCGCTGCAGTTAGACTTCCACGACGAATTGTTAACAACAGAGCTAATTTGACTACGCAGGATTTCATTACTCAAATTATAAGCAACTAGCATCCCTACAACGTTCTACACACTTGTTTGTTCTCACGGAGCGACAATTTTAACGAGCAATGACCGCTGAGCAATAAATTACTGTGTAATTGCTCAAATTGCGCATAGAGATGACGCCAACTTAATGTCGGTTTGCAACACACTCGTTTATTGCTGGCATTCGTACTTGCAATACCAAAAGTCAATGAACTGCCAGTGATGAAGAGCCCATTAGCCAGTTATAGTTTCACAGAACTCGTTAAAATTAACTAATATTCACTTCTCTTGTAGTGAAAAATCAGAAGCTAAAACGTTTTTTAAACTTGGTAGTGGTCTAGACCGACCATGGCGCAGGTAGGAGATTGCTCTCATCGGAACGACCGTCCGGTGGTCGTCCGATATTTAAGAGACGAGTACGGCACGCACGTCTCACACGGGCGCAGATAGGCAAGAAGGAAATTATTTAGTGCGAGAATCCTTCCCATAATGTCTTTATTGATACTGACATTGAATATAAGAAAATCATTGAACTCACAACCACAATTTTATCAAATAGCCTCTACTAAATCTCCTCAAAATGCGTCGAATACATCCTCACGATGACGTATCAGAACCGCATCTTTTTGGTGGCATCCGCCTTTCCCGTCATTTTTGACATTTCCGGTAGTAATACGCAATCCACGCTCTTAAAAATTCCCCAGAGAGCTAAAGGAAACATTACGTTCGCCACTTTCATTTTCAAAAACAGGTGAAAGGCCACTGAAATGTGTAACACTCGCTATAGATCAAGTGAAAATTGGCAAAACCGTGAAGTTTAACTTCTTTAACTTCATATCCATTCCGCAGCGAAATATTATTTGCGCCAAGTACCAGCCTCGCAACGTATCCCCTACATCGAATAAGGTCTAAGAATTACGTGTGTAATATGAAATTAGCAGATTCATTCGATGTACCAGCGATCCCATCTTTCATTCATAAGCTTCAAAAGCAGCGTCGCGCAGTATCGATTTAAGTTTAAAAATATATCCCGACGTACCAGTGTTTCAGAACTATCACAATATGCAATCAAATATAATAATCGATATCCATGCCCGAAAACAAAAGGCACATTTTTTCCTCGTAATTTGTGGAAGAGCGAATACTTACAACAGTAGTCGTGAGCGATACTCTGGAACTTTTCATTTCTGAAAGTTTCCCTTAAAAGTTTATGTTCCTGTATTATACAGCACTTCTCATTTCCCTTCTTTTTCCAAAGATTACGCAAGATTCTTTTGCGCACACGTACACACACACTCACACGCATGTACTCACACACGTTAGAATTAATTTCAGCTCTCAAAAATGGGAGTGAAACTCAACGAGCGGCTCCAGCGAAACTGGAGCTGCGCAAAACTTTTTGTGATTCTTTTCAAATCTGCATCTCAGAGGCGGCCTGCCAGTCGAGAACTGAGCCACAGCGAGCGACTGACTGAGAAACTTTGTACAAAGAAAGCCTTTCTTGGCGGCGTTTCTACGGAAGCACAGTCTGATTATAATAAATTTGAGTTAGTCGTCCTAAGCTTTTCAAGCAAACTAATGCCCGTTTATTACCATGAAAGATTAACATAATTAATGTGAGTTTGTTATAGTACTGTAATAACTACTCTCTTGAATACCGTAATTCCACGTCTTAACGATCATCCATCGTGGTTTTCATGTCATCTTTTATGTAATCATCCATCTTAGTTTTTATGTCAAGTTTTGAGCGACCGTAAATTTCAGATGACATTATCAACGGCCCGTGAAACTGGTACTAAAGTATACATATTTTTTATCCGGGGACACACTCTATTGCATAAAAAAACAGAGGATACACAGTAAGAAGAACATTTTTGGATAGAAACAAGGTAAACCTCTTCAATGAAGAAAGTCAACATTGCGAAACTATTGTCTAGGTAGATTACACAATAATCTCATCAATATAGCTCATTTTCTCAAAGCTACAAGCGATTTGAAGATCAGAGGTCGCAAGGAACACCTCAGAATGCAAGCGTGCGTGAACCTCAGCCAAGTATTTCAAGTGTACACGTAAGGCTTGAGTAATTACCCGCGAAGTGGACATCAAGGCCTTAACAATAAAGCACAGACTGACTCTGGAGGTCAGTTCGCTTGGCAAATTACGCCGCATGACCGTTTGAAGTATGCACATGGGGATCGAGTGCTGTCTGCATTTGGGGTCGATCACATGATGAGACGAATGGTCGAAATTCGTTTCAGAAAATATATGATGCAGTTCTAGAACAAGGCTGTCGCAATATAAAACTGTTATGATACAAGACTTAATATGAGAATCATAATACGAGAAAGTCATAACATAAGCCGATCAGATGAAAAATAGCACGAATTATATGACCAATGCAATTAAAAAGAAGCGTGAGCTATTCAATTTAACGAAACAGCATCGTAAAGACTCAAACCTAACAATTATTTGACGGAATTAGATTAACGAAAACTTATGATCGAGCGTTTAGAATCTGATAAAGACGCACATGAGAATTAAAATATTCAGCAATGATACTCTTATTATCAGATGCTGAGAAATAAATTCCAGTTGATTATCATAAATAGCTGGAAAAAAGACCGGTAATTCTCCTATTAAACAAGAGCAAAATTTTTAAATTCAGTTAGTAAGCACAGGCTGGCTGAGGTCGCGTCACGAGTTTGAAATTAGGTCATCAATGCAGGCGGGTGCGGAGGGTGAACCAGGCGGAGAAACTATTTAAAGTTCATGGAGCGAAGCATGCTTTTCTAAATGGCTAAGTGTTACAAAACACTTCTCATCTCCCAACGAGACGCATTCTTCAATCAGCGTGACCTGCTGAGCAAGAATAATCGAGTTCACTGAACTTGGCCAGTGCCCTTGAATTTCGGAAGGCGTAGGCGGTTGTGAGAGCAATTCTCATAGTCCAAAACACCCGCTTACTTGAATTAGTTTCGACCTTGACGAGAACAAAAATTGAAAGTGACCAACTGAGATGGTGTGGAGAGTTCCGGCGAGAAAGTTATTATCGGCACTGCAGATTACGAGTACAGCTGCTGTGCCGTGACAAGGCTGGCCTGGCGCCCG
>VOMN01105787.1:0-18251 GCA_014899125.1 Orchestia grillus | reverse complement strand
GTCCACTGCAAAGCGCAGGCAAGATGTCTCTGGTTAGTTGCAGCGTGAGGGCACTAACGTCAAGGCAGACAAGGAGGCGGAGGGACATTTCTCTACGGGCAAAGCTCTACGTTGAATTTTGCACGAGGAGTTATGGCGAGAATCGTTTTTAAGTGTACTACCTACTCCATAGGTAGTACACTTAGTTAGGTACGTAACTACGTTGTAAATTTGTAACTTCGAGTGTATAACTACTAAGTGAATAGTACACTCAACTAAGTACGTACCTACGTTATATGCTTGTAACTTCGAGTGTGTAACTACTACGTAAATAGTACACTCAACTAGATACGTAACTACGTTACACACTCGTAAATAGCCAAACAAGATCACAGCGAATTACCCTGTAATTGAAATTTTAAAAATGGCATTAACCTTTGAGCGTATCCAAAAAGTATTTCATCATGCAAGAGGAAAAGCAAAAGCAAAATGTATGAATCTCTAACCTCTTTTGAAAGTTTTTAATGAGCATTTACCCATTCTCGGTAACCCTTTACGCCGCGAATAATTCTCTCGCAGCAAACCAATTATTTTTTGTTCGGTGTTTGCTTCTTTGAATGGAAGTTTGAAGGAAAAAAAACGAATGGGCTGACTGCTAGAGGTGCTTAAAACGCGCCACATTCGTTGCCAGATGTTCATTGGTGAATTTAGGCCTGCTAAGTAGCGTCAAATTTACGTGAGACTTGCTAATCATGCCAGGGGTTAATGGGTCCTTTACATGATTAATCAAAGTCTGAAGACAATATCGGAAGACACCCAAATATAGATACCGAATGTTAACTTCACTCTCAATTCTGGAGCCAGTTTGGAAGTCAAGAAACTGTACAGTTCCTTGACTTCGGACCTGACAGAGTATGCCGATACTGTCTTCAGACTTTGAAAGTTCGCGTGAAGAGCCTAACGACGTGTAATCGCCAACAAATTTTTCGTGTCGGTCGCCGAAACACAAGTGGCGGGAGACGCCAAATGACACGGCCAGACCAGGCGCGGGCGAACGAGGAAATTTTTCTCCTGAGCCTCCAGCAAAAAGCGGCAATTTGTCGGAATTTTCTTGGGGAAAGAATAGCCGAGCTGGCGAAAATGACGGGCCTGCTGTAACGAGCTGCTGATGGAGTTGTGGTGGAGAGCGGTGGTAGTGAGGTCTGGTGGTAGAGAACGGTGGTGGTGAGGTCTGGTATTACTTAAGTTAAACAGTGTTAAGGTGAGGGGGGCGTTAACGTCAGGTAGTTCGAAAGAACTCAGCAATCGTCATATTCTATTTCCACAGNAAGGTGAGGGGGGCGTTAACGTCAGGTAGTTCGAAAGAACACAGCAATCGTCATATTCTATTTCCACAGTACGCTTGAATGATCTCAGCAGAGCAGCAGGTCATAAGACACCAAGGTTCAGTGGCAAAATTTATTTTATATATCTCAACTTGAGGACAAAGATAAGAATGGGTGAAATCTTTCGTTTGGGGAAAACAACAAAGTTTTCCTTGTGAATTAGACGCATTTCATTTCTGGTGTGCGGAAACAACTACTGTTTTTTTCATCCTTCACCGCACAGGAGGACAAGGATTGCAGTCATGATTCATGTGCCAAACCCACTCCAATCTCACCAGACGGCCGTCTGAACATTACCCATTTGCACACTTCGAACTTATTCAAATAATTCGAGCTTTCCTCCATTCGTCACGTTGAAATAAACCCCAGCCCACACTCCCCAACACCCCGTGTCAAATCCCCCCTCTCCGTTTCCATGAGGGGAGCACCGTCCCCTCCCCGTGCGAGCGTCGACAGCAAGCAACCTGTTTATGAAAGGCGGAATGCCGGCAGCAAGCGGCGCTTTCGTCCGCAGCTGCAGCGCCTGCCAGTCCTGCTCCCCTTAGTCATGGCAGGCCTCCTGTTGCACCGCTGTCAAGACCCGGCCTCAACTGCCGTATTTGAATTATGCTTCTTGTGAAATTAGGATTTTTTATTAATAATTGATACACGTCGACTGTAATACTTAATTATGCTGATGACGTTGCTCATTCTTTCAATCACTGATAATTCATTGGTATTGGTTTTATTTGTTCCTAATAGTTTTTATTGTTCAGTCAAATGCATTTCAATTGAATTATTATCAGCACTGTAGCCATAAACTTGTTCTCTAACCTCAACATTTCAAAACACAAACCTCTCATGCATAAAATACTTAGAACATTTGAATCGGTTCCTTTTCACAACTCATTATCTTTCCAGTACTAAGTATTCCGCTTTTCATGAAATTGTGTTCCTACCGCCCAATAAATCGCTGCTTTAAAAGTGATTTCTACAGCAATTTGGATTGTTAATTGTTTCTTCATGTATCTTCACTAGAGGTATCTCCAATTATACATCATTACAAAACGCTCTGTAATCTCCTTTTTGCACCAAGACCTCTTCTTTCCCTCGTTTGTCTATAGTTCGGCTTGCCCATCACAACCGTGACTCCCCTCGCGGGTGCCCGCACCGCTCCAGCAGTCCCGCTGCCCAGTGTTTACTCTGCGGTTGTAGGGGGAGGGTGCGCTTGCTCTTGCTGTTGGCTCAGATGACTGGACCCCGAACCTGATCAGTAACTTTCTTCTGGTGTTCATTTGAGCAGACAGAACGCCTTTCGTAACGATCCTGACCTGACTGTCATCACGACCTGGCCCTCACAGCGGCCGTGCCACGATGACGAAAGGGACAGGAACAATTGATGATTATCGCTATTTTTTCTTTCGAGCAACAATGCCAGGTGAGAAAAGAATCTCACTTTGGCACAAATTATCCGCTCATATTATCTCTAATGCAATTTTTTCAACGAACAGTTGTGCTAAAATTTGCAGAGATAAATTTTTTATTTCACACTGCACAGAATTATTCCTTTTTTGCATCATTTGAGAAGTAGTAGGCCCACGAAAATTCAATCTGTTGAGTTCAGTACCCTTCTCCCACTAAGGAATCAACACTACCAATGTACTAAGCCACCAAGCTCAACATACGCATGCAGTGGGTACTCATTCTACAGCATTACAGTAATCATCTGAAATACGGCAGTCAACTACACTACGTAACCAAAGCTCTCATTTGTCTTCCGTTTGAGTTGAAGCCGTAACTTCTAAATGCTTTTTAACTGGACAAACGGAAAAAGAAATTTTAATACTAACATTATTTTTAAGCACGGTCATCGAATTTTCATGTTTGTCTTTCTTCAACATAATGACGGTAATAAATATGATACGAGTATAGTTACGACGCCGAAGTAAAGTTTCATAGAAAAATGGGGCGTTTCGTGCAACACGTCACATGCCAGGATGACACTCATGTCACACCGAGCTATTTCACAATCGACCGCATCACCAGTCTTACACTATCAATAGAAATGAAATAATCGTCCGACCTAGGATGATTCGCCTGGGATGGCCTTTCATTTCCTTGCTAATCTAAACTTTGTCATGATTACCGAAAATGTGCTCTCGTCAAACTATCGATTTTCAGCAACTGGAATCGATTTTTGCTCACCAGCAGCGGTTATAATTCACATCGCATTACAAAAATGCTTGAAATGATCCCAACGTCCGTACACAGACGGACGAAACCACCTCCACACACAACCGTGCGCGCCGTAGCACATGTGCATAGACATCCAGCACCTCCTGTTGCTCTTATTTTCACGCGTGAAAAATTGTGCGCATTCTTTCACAGCTCATGGCTCCCATTTTGCCACTTTTCACCGGCAAAAATGCCACAAACCGTTGCTTCGAAGCACACAATCGACAAGCGCTTTATGCGCGCAGGCGTCAACAGTGGGAGAAACTTTTGCGTTCACCATTGGAGAAATTCATATAACATGACCAGCCGAGTTTCCCTTTGGGCTTTGCGGTCCATGAATAGAGCTCCACTCAAGAACGCGATCAGTTATTGCATAGGCGAGCGCGTGGGGGGAATCTGGGAGCATTTAGCAGCGCACCGCAGCCCTCAGTTACATGCGTCAGCATTAGGCCGTCCTGCACGCCAATTCTGGATCCATCTGTCTTAATCCAGAGGCTTTAGAATGGTCTGTGTGTGTGTGTGTATGTGCGTGTTTGCGTGTGTGTATAGCACAAGCGCCATTCTTGCATGTTTTACTGGGAATTCAAGAGTGGGAATTCATCAAAAATGCCCTCATATTGTGAGATCATCACGACCTGGCCCTCCCAGCTGCCGTGCCGCGATGACGAAAGGGGCATGAACATTTGATGATTATCGTTATTTTTTCTTTTGAGCTAAAATGACAAGAAAATGAATGGAAGATCAATCCTTACAAGGTTGAGTTTAGAACCTGTGATGGATTTAGTTCAAGCAACGATAAAAAAAATTTAATAAGAAAAGAAAATGAAGACAAGAAATAGTACAAACTATCGAGGATATGATACCTCCTGCAGTGCTTGATGTTGCTTTTAATGTGCACACGCGACACTGAGATGACCAGGTACACGGCCGCAAATGGAATGGATGTATCTAGAATGCTGTGTACTCAGCTGGTGCACTCAGCTGGTGTACTCAGCTGGTGCACTCAGCTGGTGTACTCAGTTGGTGCACTCAGCTGGTGTACTCAGCTGGTGCACTCAGCTGGTGTACTCAGCTGTTGCACTCAGCTGGTGTACTCAGCTGGTGCACTCAGCTGGTGTACTCAGCTGGTGCACTCAGCTGGAGCACTCAGCTGGTGTGCTCAGCTGGTGTACNGGTGGTGTACTCAGGTGGTGTTCACAGGAAGTGTTAAGCCCTCCAGCTCATGAGAACTTTACAGTTTTACTAATTGATTCATCATACTTTCACAGCGATCGATTCATATTGCCCTGAAACATTAAGCTACGACGCCCTTCTCCAATGCCCAGCTTCTTGCTTTTCGATCTAAAATAAATAAAAATAAATTTATTTAAATGGCATTGATGCTCTTCGTAAGTTACCGAAAATTTAAGCGAAGTGTCAATATAAAAACTGCAAATGCACTCTGGTCAAAACTATTTCACTTACGTCTCGAATATTGAAATTTTTATTTTCTGTTCAGTCGTTTTCAATCTGTTCAGTTCTCCTACTCTTCATGCGAAGAGATCATTTGGTTAAGTTGTGTCGCTGTTGGCAGGTGCTGATGGCGACCTTGTCATCTTGTCTAGTTTTGTCAGCATGGTTTGCTAATGCGGGTTGATGTTGACAATCCCATGTGAAGTTTTGCGGATGTTCCCAGGTACTCATGTTCCCAAACGAAGTTTTGAAGATGTATTCTGGTGCTGCTGATGTCCCCCATGTCAAATTGTTTTGACGTCGGCAGGTGCTGATGATCAGCTCGGAGGAGGATCAGCCGCGAGTGCTGACGGTGGGCCCCATCTTCTCTCCGCTGGCCCATCTCGAAGAGGTCCACATTACGAGGGCCAACGTACCAGCCATCGGCGAGAACAGCTTCTGGGGCCTCAAGCATCTCCGACTGCTCAACCTCACCCACAACAACGTCAGCTCCATTCGGTCTCATCACCTCTCCGGCATGAGGACCTTGCAGGTAACAATCCCAATGTTTGCCCCCTAACTCCCCGGATCTGAACCCAATGGACTTATACATACGTATAGCACGCGATTGACAAGGATGCCAATCGCCTCGCCAGCAATACAAAAGCCCAGCTGATGGACAGAATTAAGGCAGTTTTGAGACCCCTCCTAAAGAAATTGTAAAATCCGCTTACTCTAGTTTCTAAAGCCGGATCGAGGCTATGATCGAAGCAATTGGTAGCTTCTCGAGTGAAATTTGTTGATAATTTTGAACTATCTGTGTGGAAGAAATTTCTTTTTAATACATGTGTTTTTGATGTTGTCAAACACTTTTCGTTTTCCGTAAGAATCTGTAGAATTTAAATCAAACGTATTTTCACTATATACCTGCTGGTTCAGCACAAACATTTGAACGTGCATTGCACGAGTAGCACTCATCAATAATTCATTTCACGCGAAATAAATTTTTACGACACTTGGTAGTTTAATAATAATTCGAGTGACGTTACTGGTATTAATCACACTGAATCACGGTCAAGAATACTGTAGTGATTTCTTTAAACATGATAGAGAACTGGCCTTCCACCCTTTGAAGCCACTAGTATTCGCTACTTCGATAGCGTACGTAATCCCAATAAAATACACCTCAATAGAACATTACATAACAGCCTCTGATGCATTATTTTGATAATAATGTTTATCAGCAATATTCACTATACGTTTCACTGTCAATCACATAAGTTAAGTTTCTCGTCATGCACTACGGCCTCGGCCAGAAATCGTTCTCTTTGATGCCCGAACAGAAGTATTTCTGTTTAGGCCCGACTCGCGCTTGCTTGCTCTGCCGAGTAGGCCCTCGGACCAACGGTTGCTGTTTTCAGTGTAAACATTTGTCTTGACTTAACAGGCCGGACACTAACACTGAGGGAGACTACATGCAAAGAATCTCTTCACCGGGCACTTGAAGGAAGTGTATTCTCTAAGATAGCATTTCTCGCTCAGATGTGTTTCATCAATCAATTTGAGAATTCTCGTGGAAAATTCTTGTTTCCCAAACGGGTAATAGTTGGTTATATTTCGATCAATAACAGATAACTCGCCATTTATATAAACCAATGGAGAGGTTGAAGCAATTCTTTGATTAGATTATTAATTTTGTATAAGTTATTGAACGAAAATCTCTGGTTTTAAGAAAACTTACTGTTTCAACTCGAAATAAATTGTCCCGTGAAGCAAAGGGTACAGTTTCACGCAAAAACAACATACTTGTAATCTGTGGACGTACGAGTAGCACTCGGCATCGTTTTCAGAGCTTTTCAGGTTTGAAAATCGGAATCCAAGCCAAGCTCCATGGCGCACTCGTCTGACTGGCCCATGGGCCGACATCAGACCTTGTCCTTGGATTTCGCATAAGTTGAATGCGATGTTAAGAACTTTTTGTGATCCCGAATATCACGTGATGGGTGATGCAATGAACTTGAGATGCCCTATTTCATGACGTATGTCTTTCAGGTTTCGAACAGGCATTTTGGTCGTAAAATTCGTTCCTACCTAAATTCAATGAAATATCATGCAGACTTTTAAACATCGAATTTAGTATTTCAACCAAGCCTTTTATGGAATTTTTCTCAGACAGATTAAAAAATTTATCGTGGGAGAGCTCACGGACATGAACTTGTATCGTTATTTATGGCTTTTAAAATTAGGTGCATCTTAGAGAAATATGAAATGTATGCAAACTCGGCGTCGTTTGACAAGAAAGAAAGAAGAAAAATAGTTTATTCCAAAGTTTGTCCCGTGCAAAGTATATACCTTTTGGTTTTTCAGTTCGTACAATTACAGCCTTAAAATTAAAACATGAAAGTCTAGATAGAACTTCTATTTGGGATGTGCACGACTGCAATCTAAATATTACGTGTGGAAGTCGCGTTAAAACTTCGGATCCTGATTCCAAATCCACTCCTAAGCACGAAAAATGAAAACAACATATTCCTCATTGTTTCTGAGCCCTCCATTGTTTTAAGAAAAACTTGCGCAGATGTGCCTATATGGCTCATGAAATCTTTACTGATCTAATGGTGAAATTTAACGCGAATCTCTATAATTTTCTGAACAATAACTTTTTTTTTGTGATGATGACCATGACGTGCTTGAAAAGTTAACTACGGCAACTGGACGGTCTGACATTCTCTTCTGTCGACGTCATATCGTCGTAGTTCAGTCAAACTAACGCGCCAAATGTGGCATTGTTTTGCGAGATCAATGGCACTGAATAACGCAGTAATGATTAATATTTCATATTCCAGGCCCTGCATCTGGATTACAATAAGATCGATTCCGTCTCTTCGGCGACCTTCATGTCCCTCGATAAGCTGGAGGTCCTCACGCTGGCCAACAATCATTTGAGAGGCCTCACTCCGAGAATGTTCTTCCTGCTGTCGTCCCTGAAAACCTTGGACCTGAGTGGCAACCCTATCAGGGAACTTGATCCTGAGGTCCTGAAAGATCTACCTTCTCTAAGGGTACTCCGCTGCTCCAACTGCGAGCTCACCAGAATTCGATCTTTGGTGTACAAGAAAGTCCTTGAGCTCGAAGAGCTCGACTTGAGGGATAACAAGATTGAGATTCTTTCCGCTGAGGAATATATTGACTTGAAATACTTGAAAACTCTTTATCTCGATGGAAATCGTCTTTTTGAACTTAGGGATTACGTGTTCAGAGGTCTCGGTCTGCGATACCTGGGCCTGTCGAGAAACCACATGGAGAAGATCTCTCGCACGGCTTTCGAAGATTGCACCGTGTTGACTCTAGATTTGTCCAGCAATAAAATAAGTTTTTCTGCTCTACGTCACTTGTATTCTATATCTGAGCACCTTCATGACCTCAACTTAAGCAACAACAAAATCAGTGTACACCACCTTACTGAGCTGCTGAAGCGGGCGTTGAGGCTGAAGCAACTTGACTTGAGTCGCATGCATCTGAAGGTTTTGCCTGCAGACCTTTTCGAAGTCCAACTCAAGCTTATCTCTTTGAACTTATCGAAAAACAATCTGAAATTCCTCACTGTTGAGACGCTTCACTCACTGCCTAATTTACAAGTTCTTGACTTGAGTGATAATAATATCCAAGGTCTTCCAGAAGTCGTTTTAAGACGCTTAGATCGAATTAGTAAAGTATATTTGACAAGAAATCCCTGGAACTGTGACCAATGTCATATCCCATACATGAAGACTTGGATAAACAATTCCAAGGAGTTCCGGGATGCTTGCGTACCAAACGTAGATGCTCCGAATTGCCTGAAGTGCCAACTGCCAGTAGAGATGTATGACAAACCCATAATTGAAGTGGATGGTCTGTCTCTGCAACCGTGTCCCGAAGGCTCTCTCATCTCCCTACACGAAAGCGGCGGCAGCTCGGCATTCACACTGATTCTCGTGGTGGCCATATCGTCTGTTGTCATTTTGCTGCTCGTCATAATTCTGTTCGTAGGGATAATCATGTACAACCGTCACTCGGCCTATTACTATACCCATGAAAACGGAGGTAGATGCCACTTCTACGACAACCCAGGCCTGCAGTCCAACCACACCGACGTAACAATGGCAGACGATTTGGACAAGCTTCCTCAGGCAGACCCGGAAGACACCGGTCATCCAGACCAGTCTTCCATCGCCGGCGTTCCTCAGGAGTCTTTCCTCCCGAACCAAAGTGTCCCTGCACCCACTGACGAGGCATCCACAGAGCTCCAGCAGTCTCTCAAACTCGCCATTGAACGAAGAAAAAAGAGAAGAGCCCCCTTGCCAAATGCGACGTCATGAAAACTAGCGAAACAAAAAGACGTGTAATCAAGTGTACTTTCAAACTATGAAGGCTAATCGTAAATAGTTGGCGCTGATGGCACGCACGGCAACCACTCGATCACGGTCACCGTTTCCTGTGTACATATATTTGGTGTGCAGCCAGTCTGAGTGTGGGGCTCCCCATGCACACAACATCGATAATTGGTATAGTGTGGTCATTATTGTGCCTATATGTATAGATGTTGTAGTCTTAGATATAACCAGAAACAAGGATTATCATATTTTTAAAGTGAACTTCACTAAAATAAATTTATAGAGTATAAGGTTAATCGTGAAGTTGAAAATATTTGGTCAATCGTTCGTTATAGGGGTACACATACTTGGGAATAGCAGTTTTCAGTTATTTCGAATATTAGAAGTATTGGCACCACGTAACCAACAAAAACTGGATGAAGAATCAAAACACATTTGTTTTCAAACTGAACGTTGTTCTTATCTTATGTCAAGGAATGTGAATAATTATTATTGAAATTCTGCTTTCTAACTTGACAAATTTAAACGGTACATTGCTTGCTTCCAGTTTTGAATTTATGCGATTTTCTTGAAAAATTGATTGACTGGTGCTTTTATAGTGAAAAAACGCCCTGCGTTTTGATAGTGCCAGACTACTATCAAACAGAAGAATGAATCAACTTGCTTAATATCTAATTGTCTATAATCAAAAAGCATCAGCCTCTTCAGAAATTAAGAAGAGGAATGGACTTCCCATGAGTCAGGCAGTGTCTTATCGTACTCATGAACGTAAGAGTATGTCTGATTCAGTTACTGTAACGAATAGTCAGTAAGGCTGCAGTCAACTTCGATGTCTCAACAATGGATCAAAATGAAGCTTTAACATTTGCAGGCGTGAAGGTGCGAGTTAGCGATGATTTTCGTTAACATAATTTAGTAATACGAGGTTGAATTCGTCGAATTCTAACTCGTGAACTTCTGGATAATTTTGAAGGTAGCTTAAAAACAATTTTACCATCATCGTGTGGCATGATTTCTTAATTGGCGTTGTTAATATTTCTGCGAGACATAGAAACTAAGGCACCTGAAATTATTCGGAGCAGATTGTTTTTATGTTCATGTTGTCGTCGAAGAAACCTCTTCACGATGCAACTCGGATACAATGACCAAAAAATCAGTTTCAAATTGAAGAAGAGTGAAGCAAAATGTCGTTTGACACTCTTTCCTGGAAGGTTATATGCAAATGCTATATATATTTTTATCGAGAGCAAAGTATCCTCTAATTTCACTCGCGAGTCTTCCAAGGATTTTATAGAGAAATTTTTGTAGTCTTTCTCCCAGGATGAAAGCATTTCCAAGGATACCATATTTTCTGATAAAAATACAAGCAACACGTCGTCTTTTGTCGGTAAACAATATTGGTTTTGCTACTGCAGTGACGTGAGAACACATTTGGGAATGTCGATTGCGTACATGCCATAATTTCCGTGTGTAACTGAAGCCTGTAAGCTCATTTTCTCTTTCAACATCTGTGCTGAGGTTCAAAGCTTAACTGTGTGCAGAGGTTCCTCGTCCTTTGCCTCTGTAACTTCAATACGTTCCCAGCACATGAATGTTTATAGTGGCACAGGTTTTTGTTTCACAAAAGGCCCCGAGTTTGAATTCGGTGACACTTTAGTGGTCTGAAGTTAGACGCATTTTCATCATTTTTGCTCTCTCTGTATTCAGATTATTGGTATTTAATTATTTGGTAGCTCAAGTATGGGGTCTTTCTTCAACGTGTCTAAAATGAGTGTTGGCCCACAGGACAACCATTACGCAGCAGTGCTCGGTTGGTGCACCGGTGGCCCCATGCGCAGAGAAATAGTTAAAGATGAAATCATTTACTTTGTGACCAAGGTCTTAAGGCTCAATTACTGGAGAAATTACACAGGTTGTAATGTTCAGTTGCTGGAGAAATTACACAGGTTATAAGGCTCCGTTACTGGAGAAATTACACAGGTTACAAGGCTCAGTTACTAAAGAAATTACACTCTGTGCTAGCACTCGTTATTTTCCAATTTCTTCATGACACTCCCGATTGTTTTTTTCCGAGAGGTAGATAGCAGGCATCCGTCGACTGTAGGATGCAAGCATGTTTGTCACACGCAGGCAATATTGAACTTAAAACTTGAAAAAAACACGTAATAAATAAGGAAGAAGAAAGTTTTAGCTATATGCATGTAGACAAAGAAAGAAATAGCAAGTATAAAGGAGGGGAAAGAACTCTCAAGAATAAGCAAGTCAAACGTTATGAAGAAACTACGGTCATAATATTTAATGCGCTCCGCACCTTTAATTTAGAACATCGTAAAACTTTGAGAATAGTTTCCTTAACTTTTATTCCTGTCGCTCGTTAGCAGTCTCACCATTTCTAGCACGACTTCGCTGTCTCACTGCAACGAGTTAAGACGTTTCAGAAATTCTGTTGGAAGAAATGTTGTGAATTGTAGATAAAGTCTTACACCGATTTGTCGAACGTTAGAAAGTTCCGATTTTTAAGGTAAAAAGATTTTTGATTGAATCCTTGCTCTGGCAATAATGTGAAGCACCGCCGCCCCAGGGGAGACTCCTGATCAGGCTACTCGTGCATGGGAGCTTGGAGGAAACAAAATCAGTATTTTTCACGGGCCTGAGATTATTCAGTATCGCGATTATGGGTTTCCTCACACGTAAAATGTCCCAATATTTTTATGGCCACGGTTTTGAAGGCGTATGTGCTCGATAAAATAACGATGAATATAAATATATATATATACTTACTCGGTATGAAAATTGTTGAGAGAAAATTACAATTCTCGTTGAGGAATAAAGTGTTTAAGTCTGAATAGTAAATGGCTGAAAATGTTTTTTGCTATATCAACGATATTCGCTCGCACGAAAAATGGAATGTTTTTTTACTTTTCACACTGTTCGACCACCTCGTTTGATAGAATTTTGCTGAAACAAGAGGGCTGCGTTCGTTTCATACTTTCTGGGACAGAATTGCACTTGGACAAATGAGTCTTTTTTATCCGACGGCTATCCTGAACAGAGTTATGCAGGATCAAATTGGGACCTGTCTATCCTAAAACCTTGCCGGATAGAATTTTGCACTGTCAACTGAGATTCTTTGTACCCTAAGACTATCCTAGATAAAATTTTGCAGCGTCAACTGAGGAGTTTCCTATCGTACAATCTTACTGGACAGAATGTCACAGAGTCAAATGAGATTCTTTTCACTCTGAAACCACCCTGGACAGAATTTTGCTGAGTCATATGAGTTTTTTTTATATCCAATACCTTCTTTTCGCTGAATGGCACTGTAGGGAACGAGGTTAAATGACAGCGCGGTTCATTACAGTTAGGTTTTCTAACGATGAGTATGTGCGATAAACGAAAAGACCTGTTATCAGTGTGAGAACGTTTATATGCCACAGTATCATTTGTGTGTAACAAAACAAAAGGTCCTATGCCTGAAAAACGTAATCAAACCATAATTGTCTTTTTTGGATACATACGTAAAACTATATTTGTAACATAAGCAAGTTTTTATTTGCGTAAAACTCATACGTGTTTCATATAATGCTACTGCACCAGCCATGCATTTTAACTTAATGACACGACGAAATCTAGTGAGCGCAGTATATGCGTCTTGTCATCGGAGGAAAGAATGGGCTGCGCTGCATTGACACATTCCGTGAATTACATTTTCTATGATGGTATGGACCTGCATGCGCTGAAGGGAGTGCGTTGTACACATATTGATAAAAATATTAGTTTGTGTAATCTGTCCCCCATTTGACTAGGATGTGGCTAGTAGCTGTGTTAGTGTGGCAAGTATCAGCTCTGTTTCACCGCGTGTACTAGAATAAACACTCTAAAACAATGTGTGAAGGCTGCTATGATATGAATAATACTCTTTCACCCGACAGTTAAATAGAAGTATGTACGTACAATTTTATTCCCAAGTCCATGTAACAGTTGTAGTGCTCGCGCAGCGATGCTCGTAGAGAGAGGCTGAATAATCAACCAATTTCGTATTTGTTATAACGAAAATCAATGATGTTTATCGAAAATATTAAAGTGAGTGTATCCGATGTGTTTAATTGCGGTCCTTTCTTTCCAACCACCTATTTTGCGAAGGGATTTTTGTAAGTGGTACGAGGCACCCGCGAGACCTGACATATGGATTTAAAGCCATAGTCGATTTGTATTGATTTGTTAGTATTTAGCATTTGAAACAAGTGCTCTTGACGCAAGAGCACTTATTACTACTTTTTACTACTTCTAACTGTTTACTCCTAAAGACACTCCGGAGTTATTCCTACAACCTTAACCGCATACACTCAGCATCTTGCCGCCACTAGGAGTCAGGCTCTTGTGTATGATATACACAGCAGGGTCCACCAACTTTCCAACTATTCATTCATACAATATATTTAAGCCAAATTTTTACGTGTTAATTCTGCTTTGAATGCTACATACCACTAAGTAAGAACCCCTCTTCACTCTACTCTCCTATTCACTACTATTACACAACCTTACTTTTTCAAAAAAAATTAATCCTTCCATTTACTCTGCGTCCGAACTATCTAAATATTCAACTTGCTTCCTATTTCCACGGCTTGCCATCACTGCTACTTCTGGCAGTTGCTACTCGTTTACGCTGATCCATATCAGTTTACTTTTTCCTGTTATCTGAATTGTCTTTTGGTGTTGTGGGTGCTTTAGAGCCGTAGTTCTAGTTTTATAGAACGTTGGAAAGTAGAAAGTAGATCAAGCACTTTCACTACGGAAGCAGTAAATTTTAAACCTACATAGGGGCACACTCCGCTGACAGTGTTACCATTATCACGATTATCATATGCCAAAAAGTCTTACGGTGATCAGCTTAAACCTTTTGCCAAAACAAAAGTTCCATTAGAGTACTACGAAAGGAACTTTCTTTTAATTTTCACTTCAATGCTTCTTCCTCGCATATTTTCTTTCAGCTGTATGACAAGAACAATTATTTCCACTCCAAAGAAAAAGAAAACAAAACTTAACACATCACATGGAGACCTGGTGAAAAATATGAAGAGCCACAGTTCTTCAAACTTTAAATTTGTGTTTTACGTGCATGACTCGGCACTACACTCGCAAGAACATTTCATCAGCGGTAGCCTTCGTGCGCAAGTCAGCACGCTGCAGTGCCAGTTTCAGCAGGAGATGCAGGAGCGATGTTCCAGCAACGGAGTATAAATAGGGACCCACCGCCGCAGAGGCCAGTTTCGTAGAGCAGTTAGCGGTGTAGGTACGTCGGTACGTGAGTTCTCCAAGCTCTAATCTTCCTCACGTGCGCTACAGATTCAGTTCACAGTTGTTGATAAGATTATCGTCAATTCAAAGTGATACGCAAAGCAGTCAATTTAAGATTAAAGTGGATACCCTGAACATCTACCGTAACATTTGCGTCCACTAGCTCATTATTTCGCGAGGACTTCTAATGTTCGTCAAGGTTTACGGTGAGTAGCATGACTAATCAAAAATTTAGTTGTAAAATTCACAGTTGGATACCTGGAAACTGTCTACCATCTGAATTAAAAAATATCTCCTTTCCATATAGCTGCTTGAAATTCAATTTCATCAGATTTGAGATCACAGGAGAGCTAAAGCAAAAAGTGATCAGGCAGGTTACTCCGACGTTCACGGGGTTGCGCTGAACATATTGAGCTTCTATTTTGTTCGTCATTTCAATAGTTAAGTCTTGCGGCTTGAAGCTAAACTGTTCTTAATCCCTAAACGTTTATTATTGGTGGCACATTTACTCACGTAAGTTCCAGAATTTTGATTATTCGCACTAGTTTTTCTGGCACACATAACGGAGCGCGCATTCGAAGAATTATTTCGCGATTGCCATTGTTCTTGCGGTTGGTTCTGGATTGACATGCACGGCTGGCGGTGAACAATGAGTGAATGCAGCGTGCAAGCGGTGAAAGTGAAAGGCCATCTAACTGTTGACCTAACTGCACCCCACAGTCAAGTTACTCGTCGCCAACTGGTTGCATTTCAATGCCAATGGGTAAAAATAAAAAATGCATTCTTTTAATAGCGGAGAAATCATCTCGCGACGTATTTTCTCCTCATTAAATACGAACGTATACAGAGTATTCATATTGTACTTTTACAACGACATTCTTTCTAGTAAATAAATACAGTGAAGTTCTCCTGATCAATGTAGACAAGCCATGTCTCATCAGATTTGGGTACCCTCTAGTAATTTCTCTTTCTGTTTATTAGGCAGTTTCGTCTGTCTTCGATATTAATGCATCATTCGTAACGTATTTCTACTAGCTAACACAGAAAACTTGGACATTTCTGAAGCGAAGTCACGCTTCGGTGCGAAAAGAATCCTGATTCACTTCGAATTAAAATGACTACAAAAGATGTAAATAGTTATAGGTTTCAAAACCCAAACATTGCTGTCGGAGTCTGTATTGTTGATATGTTTCTGTACCGAATGTTTCCTGAATAATGTGTGGCTTATGGAATAATACAAAGAAAAAGAAAGTTAAAATGAAGTGCACACACTCGTGACGCTAGACGTGCACACCCACTCGTTAAAGCAGACACGTTTTTGGACGAACATTTTCTCTAAAAATTTATGTGAAATCAGTGCTGCGATTGCGAGAAAAAGTCGAATTACACACTGCAATATGTTCCTCATCTTCATTCTCCTCAAAAGTGTGTTCGAATTGTAACCTCATAACATGTTCCACGAAAATGAGAATCGTTAAACAGGATTACTTCTATGTTAAAAAATAATGAAAAAATTGTTTTATTTTTGCCGTACCTCTGAGAGGCCAAGCAATTCATCGTAATCAGGAACACAGTGACGTCCAAGCGTGTTGAACAACTGCATTTGTGGTGCTGTTGTGCGTTAGCGTTGGTTCATTCAGAGGGCATAGGATAGGCAATGGGTTAGGTTAGTTACATTTCTCCATCGTATGCTATAGGGATAGGCGTCCCCAAAAGGGCACTGTTAATTAAGTTCCCTTAATTATAGATTACCCTTCGAGACTTCCGTCTTTTGGGTCCGTTTTACTTCCTTCAATTTTCACACCTTCTTCGTCTTTTCTTCGTTATTTCTTTTCCTTCATTTTTAACTTGCTTTTCTAGGCTCAGTGGACCTTTTTGGGAACTCCTTGTGCTTGGATTTCCCGGTTTCTCCAGTCCTTACTAAATGGTCCCTTCTCTTTCGGTGTGACGTCTGAGTCCCTGGAGCGCTGCAGTCTGTACCTCCACTACCAATAATGTTCCTGAGATGTGAAGAGAATTGAAATTCAACACATGAAAGAATGTTAAGTCCTTATTACCTTTGAGATGTTTGGGCCATCACGCCCGGTCCACATTGGGGTGCCGTCGCTTAGGCTACACATATTGCATAATGGCCTGCAGAACTGCTTGGCATTTCAATTAAGAGGAGCTATGCCTTAGTATCAATACACACAGTGTCTATATGTGCGCAGGTCAACTCTGCTAAAAGAAATGTTACGTATTGTAGATAAGCCTTGCTCAAGTTTCTCGAAAGATGAAAAGTTCTGATTTTTAAATTGAAAATATTTTTTCTAAATACGTGTGCGAACAAATACGGAAATCATCTCCATTTCCAATGAAACTTCTTGTTAGCTTACCATACTCATTTATGGAGGCCATGGTGGTGTTCCGTTGCCTGTTAGCCCTAGTTCGCTTTCCTATTTTATCATACGTCAGGTCGAGAATATTAATGAGCGCGTCACTCAGAGTTGACTTCGGTACTGAATCATACCATCATACCAGGGTCCATTTCCCCAGTCTTAGGCGTCCCATGAGCCATTCTAAAGATTTTTTAAACGGAGTTGCTTCGGTACATGAGATAATTTCTGCCTAATACCATAAGGAATCTTATGGTTACTTCCGCTAGGTTATTACGAGCGTCATTGGCCCAATAATACTGATCTGACCTCTGCAGTCGAGGCTACCGTTGAAGAGAGAGCGCGCTTCACTCACCCCCAGTTCAGGCATGGTAAAATAATTGCGTTATGACCCCACGTGAACAAGTTTCGTCAAAAAAACTAACTTGGCTTGCCTAGACCAAGGCCAGACGACTAGCAACCCCTGAGCGTCGAGTAAAAGACTTTGAAGAGTAACCCTTTGAACGTATACATAGTTTTACAAACCCAGCTGTTCGAAATTTAACTATGTACTTTGCAATCGACTGAGAGTATCTTGAAAGTTTCAATAACCATTTTAAGTGATAAGTGTGTTCACTTAGCGTGGTGCCAGACGCACGAGAGTCACCATGCTTCTCTAGATGTAAATTTATAAAGGTCTAATAACACCAAGCAGAAATGGACCGAGACAGAGGTATCCCAGAATGCTCACAGGGGCAAGTCAAGCGAATTTAAGAAAAACTTTGACACGTCCGTGTCAGTCTTAGAAGTCGCTCCTTACTATGTGTTTGCTTTGCTCATGTCATTAATTTTTTCGTTTGTATTTTCAAAGGGTTTAAATTTGGTTGAAAAATAGCTATTTTGTAGGTGTACTCATCACATGTAACTTCCTTCTCTTCGATGACTTTCCATTTTTCAATGTAACTCATTTATTTAATATATTTCGATATTATTTGAAAAGAGGCTAATGAAAGGAATGAAAATAGTTTTGCTTATTGAAATACAGAACAATGGCTAACCCCGTGGTGACAGAACGATGATTAACCTGCACTAATCACATGGGTCCGCATGAATTTGGTCGCTTTGGGCTGCTGAGCGATCAACCAGCGAATTAAAACTCACAATTTGAACTCTCATGACTACACCTTTTTAGCTTCAAATTAAAATATGTAAAGTTC